>VDFB02392735.1:0-11773 GCA_007258455.2 Sequoia sempervirens | reverse complement strand
TGGACTCCAGAAGCAAAGCAAGCCTTTGAAGAAATTAATAAATTCATTGCTAAAGAACCTATGCTAGTTAGTCCTGATTACTTGAATCCATTCTACATATACTCATTTGCTTCAGATCACTCATGTGCCAACATTTTGACTCAGAAAGATGATGAAGGGAGTGAGCACCCGATTGCCTTCATGAGTGCTCCCTTAAAGGATGTTGAATTGTGGTATCACAATGTAGAAAATTTGAATTATGCTCTAGTTAGAGGAGTTAAAAAATTTAAACACTACATCCTGTGGAACAAGGTATTTTCCATTGTGCCTGACCCAACATTGAAAATGTTGTTGATGTAGAATGAGTTAGGAGAAAGAAGAGCAAAGTGAGTCACCCTACTGCAGGAATATGACATGGAGATTAAACTGATGAAATTAGTAAGAGTACAGGCCCTCACCCAAACAATAGTTGAGACAACGGTTGAAGCAGGTCCAAAACTCACTGTTCAACAGTACGAACTCGAAGACGTCTCTCCCAAAAAGTGGTATGACAATTTTGTCTATTGCTTGTTGAATCACAAATGCCCATCCCATATACAAGGGGTCCAAAAGCATGCTATCATACTCAAAAGAAGCAGCTACATGTTGTGAGGATCTATACTTTACAAGAAGAATCATGAAGGTGTCTATCTGAGGTGACTTGGCAAAGAAGAAGCAGTGCAGGCTCTAAAGGAATTTCATGATAAATTTGGCACTGGTCATGGATCTAGTCCCTCAATTGCACATCAAATTCTATGAGAAAGTTACTATTGTCCAACTATCTTCAAGGATGCACATAATCATGTTCGTACGTGCCACATCTGCCAGACCGCTGCGACAAGAGAAGGGAATGTTGTTGTCCTGTTGCAACTAGTCTTGGAGGTAAGACCGTTCATGTAATGGGTTCTCGAATTCATTGGTCTGGTAAGCCTATCATCATCTATGGGTCACAGGTACATTCTAACCACCTCTGATTATTGTACTAGATGGAAAAAAGCTATTGTATGTAGACAATGCACCACAGAAGTAGTTGTTAATTTCCTTGATAGTTTTATTCTCAATCGCTTCGGTTGCCCATACGCCTTAGTCTGTGATAATGGTTATGCCTTTTCTTTGCTTAAATTTTCTAGTTGGGCCTTTGACTATGGGGTTTCCCTTAAGTTTTCATCCAACTACTATCCTCAGGGCAATGGCCTGGTAGAATCTACAAACAAGAACCGCATCACTGTAATAAAAAAAATGCTTGATAGAAATCCTAAGGATTGGCACACCCAGCTTCATTTTTCCCTTTGGGTAGATCACCCACTCCAAAAGGCCTCCTTGGGTGATTCCCCATTTCACCTCATTTATATCTTAGAGCCCTTATTCCCTGTTCACCTCAAGATCCCAACCCTCTAGTTCATTAACACTTTTTATGAAGAAGGGGATCGACAAGAGGCCTGCTTGACTGAGTTACTTCACTTGGAAGAAGTCTGTGATCAGGCCATTAAAAATTTCACCAAACATCAGGGAATGGTCAAAAGATGGTTTGATCGATGAGTTAAAGTAAAGGCCTTTAGAATTGTTGATCTGGTCTTATGTTGGGACAAGGCCCATGAAAAGAAAGGGGGACATGACAAATTCAACAAGCTTTGGCTTGGACCCATTCAGATTGGTGAAATCCTTGGTGATAATGCTTTCTGCCTCAAGACATTAACTAGTGAACATGCCTCATTTCCCATCAACGAGCAGTACCTCAAGCATTATTTCCAAGCTTGAGCTCTCTCGAGTTGTTCCTATAAATATCTATATATAGGTTAGTTTAGGTTGCTTTTAGTTTGCATTTGTTTTGTTGCTTCACGTCACTTTTGTTTTGCTCATTTCCTGGCTTCTTTTGTTTTGTTGAGAGTGTCTCTTTGTTCCTGATGTGGTGGCTGCACCCGTTCAATGGAAATTTCACTCTATTGTTTTCCCTTCATGTTCTTCAGATAAGAATTCACTCTTAACCATTGGTCTTTGACTGCTACTATGGGGCAGTCTCCTTATTTAAACTTTGACTTGACCTAGAACGTGACCCTTAGTTGAATCTTATCACATGTCATCTTGGATCCTACACAGGATAAACATTAATTGCTTCTGAAGAACTATGTAGTGGTTGTTATGATGACCTAACGAGAAAAAATCACAAGTCTAATTCAGTGGCCACTGTGGTCCCAAGCCCATTGTAAGCTTCGATGCTTATACACACTGATACATTTTGAACCATTTTTCGACGACAGCTCGTCAGAATTTCAATGGTTGTTTGTCACTATTTTTGAGTCAGAATTTCGACGACATTTGAGACATCAAAATTCTGACTCGACATTCAAAATTATGACGAGCTGTCGTCGAAAAATGGTTCAAAATGTATCAGTGACGGTTGAGAGAAAGAAATAGTATCAAAAGGATATCAAAAGGAAAGAAGAAGAAATGTTCAAATCAAACAACCGTGTGGGTGTGTGGAAAACTCTACTGAGGCTATGGATGCTTGGTCGACAGTAGAGAAATGTCCATGGGGTCACAACGACAACTCCATTGGGGCTATGGGCACCTAACTAGTAGCAAAGCAATGTCCAGATTACTTTTGGAGTTAGATGATTCATAGCTTGTTTGATTTGATTAACTACCATTTGGTATAGTCTCCAAAGAAAAGGAATGAATTCACTACTTACACACACTTATGAGATGCTTTTGTGATTTGATTCAGCCAAGGATCTCGTTCTCCTTTGAGTCCCCTAGTTCACTTTTGAAAACTGGCCCCTGGTTTGCGAAACCAGACATTCTAGGTTCTGAATGAGCATTTATCGTTAGAATGCTCAGGAGCATTCTGCAGAAAAGTCACCATTTGTTGTGCCTATAGCACACATGCCCTGTTCGGAATAGGGATCCTCTCTCTTTTCGCTTTCTCAGGCTACTTTTTTTTCCTCATTTTGCGTGGCCCCCCTTTTTTTAGTCTTAAATGGTCAATGAGTTTTAGAAGAATCATCTTGAGTTGACCATGTTTTTCTAGCCTCAAATTCTCAAAGCCTTTGACCCTTGTGGAAGTCCCCTAGTAGTTTTCCCTTAAACTCTAAAACTATCATCCTTGGGGAAGTGTGGGTCCGCCTTCACGAGTTGCCCAGAGCAAAAGTCTGCTATGGTTTTGCCATCCCTGCAGCAGCTGGGCTGGTTCTTCCACTCGCCCTATGGGACCTGCAACCTTCACTACCATCCCTCTACCCAATGTTTAAAATGGCCAAATCCAAGGAGTTGTCCATCATGCAGACCCTGCCTTTCTTGAAGCACGTGCTCACCAACCACAACCGCCATCATACCCACATTAATGGCATGCATTAAATGATGAAAAGTCTATAAATAGCCCATTTCAAGTTGTCATTTTGACCTACAAATATTCAGAATGCTTGTCAGAGCTTGGTGCCTTTCACGCTTCTTCGCGCTTCACCGGCATCATTGCCTGGCATCGCCCATACCGGCCTGGCACCAACGGCCCCGCTGACGACACCAGGACCACCACGCCGTTCTTTCGACCGCCGTCCATCTCGCAAGAACACCAAACTTTAGGTTGGTCAACTAATATTCTCCGCAGACCTGCATTCACAGAAAGACGTCCCCACTTTGCCACCACTAGACAAACTTGAGCAAAAAGAAAATTCAAACAAACGGCCTCCCACCTCACTCGGTCAGGCTATGCAGATTTATGCCCTGCCTTCACCATCATTCAATCAATCACTTCAAATGGCGAAATGATAACCTCCTACTAGGCGCACTTCTCTTTGCGGACTTCCGTCTGTGGGTTTCCGTTCGACGTTCATCATTTGAAACGACCTTCACAACCCGCCTATCTGCCATTGGGCCCCACATTCATGACCACAGTCCGAGCTCAAAACCAAGGCAACCTCCTCTTGTGAGCCATCCTTTGTAGGTTTTCTCTCCCCTTTTTCCACCACATTAATGACTACCCAAGAACGACAAAACCCTAAGGTTCTTCCAGCGAGTGGGTCTCGACCTCAATGATGTCGACCGATTGTTCTGTGCTAAATGACTAAGTGGTCGATCCTTTCAAGGCCTTGCCCTGTGGACTTCCATGTGCGACTAGTTGTGGCCAGTTTTCCATTCCAAATAGCCTTAGGTGACCATCTCCCCATCCTGCGAAGCCCGCAATTTCCATCTCTGTCTGAGCCCAAATGCAAAGCAACCAAGTATCAAGCCTTAGGCGGGTCGTCTCTTGCGAGCAGCCATTTGTAGACTTTTGTCTTTCTCTCACCATTACAAAATGAACATCAACCCCCATCGGTCTGCTACGTGGGGTCCAACCCCACCATTTCCCTTTAACTGTCCGGTAACAAATGAGAAATACCAAAGCCCCTTGCGGACCTCCTTACACGGACTTCCATCTTGCCTTCATTGTTTCAGATAGCTAACATATGCCTTCCTGCACCTTTCAGCCCACATTCATTTAAATGGCCTGAGCTTTAATGTTAGAGTGATGTTGTCTGTCTGTCGAAGCTGCGGGTCTCGCATGGCAGAATGCCACTTGCGAGATGTCGCCTTGCCAATGTCATTTTAATGGCAGGGCACTCAAATGACCAAACCACCCTCTGCCTCTACACGCCTTGGCTCCACAAGCCTAAATAAGAGACTTAACATTTCCAGAACTTCAAAGAAGATTTGGCCCATGTGCTAAAATTGCCTAACCTCTTCAATGGACCCCACCTTGTGACCAAATCTTGATGTTGGTTGGGACATGCAAGCCGCTCTGCCCTGGTTGTCATCTATTCATCACCGCCTCCAAAATGGCTACCATCCCAGGGAGGTCTGCACTCCTGGGCCTGCATTGTCTTAACTCCCTCTTGTAAAGGGCTAACGGTGACCTATAAGAGATGATAGGATATTTGAATGATGAATCATCCAATCTAATGTTTTTCTTGAAGAATTTGGCTAACATTCCTCATTTTTTATACTTGAATGTACTTATTGCTCCTTCGCTTGTAGGATATATGGAACCAGCTGCAAGACCTTCAGAGGCAGTCATAGAGAAGGATAAAGGAAAGAAAGTTGCCAAGGCACCCAAGGGAAAAGAAGATAAATACCAAATGAAATACAAGTTCCAAGGGGAGCCCGTTAAGTTAAAGGTCACCATAGATTGGAAGGAGATCTCAGATACCAACTTGGGGCATATAGACATCGTTGAGTTCAAGCAAAGGGTTATTTTTTACCCCACCACAAAGAATGATAGGAATATTAGAAAAAGTGGTGTTGATGGTCAAAACAACACAACAACATTAAACAAAATATTACTATTCCATTTCTCTTGAAAGAGAAAGACAACATATAGTAATCTAACTCCCAAGGTCTTGGTAATCGGTTCTCAATTATGCTGTTTTCACTCAGTGGTTGATATAACCATAATGTTCAAGGGGATTTTGCTGGTATCAAGAAACAAGACTGCACAACATCTAGTAGTGTACATTTGGGGGGGGGTTTAAACAAAAGAAAAAGATGAAACAGAGCTTTAATCAAATAGACATGAATAAAATCCTTACGTATCAGACATGCAAATCAACAATGAGTGTTTATTCTACCTAACCATAATTACAACAAGATGCAATCCATAGAGTAAACTACGCTACTGCACACATTCCATAATGCTAATTCAGATATCATCACCATTCACTAATCTTACTTCAAACAAATTATTCACTCATCATCCAAAATGTAGATCAAATGAATACAATAACAATTTAATTCACAGATAATCCAATGATATGACCTTGAATCCAGTTCCTTCTATTGATTTTCATCAAATAAAGAACAATTAAGCACAACAAAACCACTGGCGTATGGATTAATCATATATCATTAACCTTATCAAAATGGATCCAAACTTTAAAATCTTGACATGAAAACATATGAAAATTGTAAAATAATCAAGCCTTTTACTGAACTTCTTAGAGTATCTAAAACATTGAAATCCTAGATCTTGTTTCTATCTTCTATCCTCAGGTGGCTGATCTTTCGTCAATTAGTCGACCTTTACAAAGTGAATTCTAAAAGTACATAAAGGGTGCCACATGCACGAATTTCTCCATTATCAATCAAGATCCATAATTCATGGAGTCATAACAGAACATAGAAGTGGACTAAGGAGCCCTTGCTTCAAGGCTGATCACTTCGTTGTACAAAAAGGGAAATCTGATACTTCAAGAAGGAAGTGAAACTCACGGATCGGATTCAAGGTTGAACTTATGTCAAGATCCACAAAAAGAGGAGAAAAGCATATAGAGCATGGTGAAAAGAGTCAGTCACTTTTGCACTGAATTCTCAAGAATATACTCGTCAAAATTGGAGAATATCTATTGAAGATTACCCACATCTGGCCCATCCAACCAATCACCTTCAAATTTAATTCTTTCAAACTCCGTGGAAACCAACTTTTGCACCTCCTTTAGCTTGATTAGCTCCTTTCTGACAGTTCTCACCTCCTCTCGGATATCCATAAATTGATCTAACAATAAATTCTCCCCATCATATCCTTTCTGCATGATTACCTCAAACCTACCCCTCCATTTCTCTCTTAGTTTATCCAAATATAGGCCTTCTTTGTTGGAGGAATCTAAGTTGATTAAAATAGACACAACTACCTCTAACTCAATCATCTATTGATTCAAGTCTTTACTCATTTTTCGGACTTCTTCTTGATGTCCATGCATAGCTCTAGACTTGTATCTTATGATGCTCACAGTTTTCTCCACAAAATCTTCATCACCAAGCTCAAGAATTGAATATTCTATTAAGGTGGATTTGGGCACTTTTCTGACATCTTCAAGCCTTTTAACATATTCCTTATATTCATCATCCTGCTTGTCCAAATCCTTAGCCTGCTAGTCTAGGTCTTCTGCTAATTCAAGAGAATCCTTATGAATCTTAGAGCCTTCAATAAGAACATCATCAACCTCCTAGTTGAGCTTATCCAACCATTTATCCATCATCCCCACCTTGCTTTTCATTTGAATCAAAGCATTAGCTTCCCTCTTTTTTAACAAAACTGGGGATTCAGGAAGAGCAGCTTGTTGAGAAATGGGACTTGAAACATCTTTCAAAAAACCATGGAGCTGATCCAATTGAGCCTTAAGCTCATCCTTTCTTTGTTTATCTTTAATCATCTGAGATTTAGTTGAAGAAGCCACAATATCAATCAAACTCATCTGTTGGTTTCTCGTAGGATTTCCCAAATTCACTGCCCCCAACTGATAATCCGTGATTTGCATATCATCACGGTTCTTCTCCATTACAGGTACGGCACATTCGGCAATGATCTCTCCAGCATCAGTGAACCTAGTAGAGTGAAGAACCCAGGCCTTCTTCTTAGATTTCTCTTTCCCAATTTCTTTCATCATTTCTTCCCAATTCAACGGTTGTGGTTGAACAACTTGTTTTCTCTCTAAGTCCAGTTTTAACCAAGTAGGAGCAATAGGAGTAGTGGCTGACTGGGCTGAAGAAGAAGAAACAATGGTGGAAGACAGAGGTTGCAACAATGTAATCTTTGGTTGAGATTCAACTTCCTGCACATTTTGTTGATCACTTTGCTCTCTTTCCTATGCTAACTTTTCTGCTTCCTCTTTATCCTTTTGATCTTGCAGCCTCTTAGCCTCCAGCTCCTTTAAAAATTCCTCTTCCTCTTTCTTCTTTTCCAACATTTGATCCCACTGCTTCTTCAACTCTTCAACATAGTCCCATGCCTCCTTCGACTTCTCTGCATGTTCAGCAATCTGAGCAGCCTCCTTTTCCCTTTTCAAATGTTCTTGCTCTTCCTTTTTCCTATAAGCTTCTTCTTGTTCTTTGAGCTTAGCTTTAATAGCTTCTTTTTCTCTTCTTTGCTGAGCCTTTTCCTCCTCAAGGTCATGGATTTTCTGCTGCATTATCAACTTATCCCTTTCTTCTTGAATTTTGAGCTACTGCTCCTTTTGTTGTTGTTGTTGAGCCAATTCATCAGCTTTAACCTTATCTTCCAACTCCTTCTGCTTGACTGCCAATTCAGATTGTGCATTGGCCTCCTCCTCCTATTGCTTAGTTGATGCCTTAGCTTGTGCCTTAGCATCAACTTCTCTTTTCACCTCTTCAAAGAGTTTCCATTGATCTTCCTCAGTCCCTACATCATCCATCATATCAAAATATGTTAATGTCAGATTCTCTTTATCAAATGTAGTCTTTTCTGAATCTGTTTCTATATTATGTATCTCAATTTGACCCTCCATTTGCTTTAAAACTTCTGCTTCACTATGGAGAGCTCCCTTTGGTGATTCTTGGCCTAATTCTTGTGCATCAGAGGACTAAGTAGGTGCCTCCCCCACAATAGATGTAGAAGCACCCACCTTCGTAGTTGTTTCATCTTCCTGTACCTCTAGAAGATCTTGAGGAACCACCTCCTCACCTTGTGCACTAGAAGGCATAAACTCTAAAGGTTCCTTAGGTGCCATCCTTCTCTTTGCCCTTTTATATCCTTAGGTGGTACCTACAGCCTTCCTCTTCTTGGATGATGTAGCCTCAGCCTGATTAGTCCTCAAACTCACCCATTGAATACTCTTGTCCAGCACTGGTCTCGCAATTTGATTTATGTCGATTGTCTCCTCAGCATTCCAATCTATTGGATCAAGGTCTTTAGTACCAATCTTTCCTGCATCATACCCAGGATCCAAAACAATCCCATCAACAAACAATGCTTCTGGAATGTCCTCTTTTATCCCAAACTCAATCATAAGTGGGATAGGTATCCTTTCATAATTCTTCTTCCTAAGATCATACTCATCTTGCAAGTCCTCCTGGGAAAAAATCCTCCAATAGATTAAAATGCTTCTCAAAGACAGTAGGAAGCAAAGCCCTCATCTTATGTTTAGGGTCATAGTATTTCCTAGCCGTGTACAAGCCCAACTTCAAATAAACTAACTCATCATAAACAGTCTTAGCTACCTGAATGTGTGGACAGCAAAAGGCCCCTAGCTTCATTGGAAACTTATGGCACCCAGTCTTGTGCTTGTTGCTAAACTAGAAATTCACAGCCAAGGCTTGATAAATAAACTCCATTAAAATGATCCTATCACCACAACATCTAGGTAGCAAATGGGGGTGACCATTAAAGCCTGCTAACTTGAAATAGGTGAATGTGGGGTATTGGATAAACCAATGTCCCCATTCATTCACAAAAGCCATTGCCTCCCTTCTAAGCCTATACCCTGCATCCCCATTAAGCTTGTTAATAATGACATAAAGAAAGGCATCATTAACCCTTCTATAATATTGCTCTAATGCCTGCAAGGTGAGCTGGTTATAATATTCCCACACTTTCTTCTATCCTTGGGCTTCCCCCAATATACCTACTATTTGAAGTCCAGGAAAAACCCCCACACGGGCAGTTGCATAAACTACATAGGAGGTCATAAAGAAATGCTTGGTTTCTCTCACTTTTATCATCTAATTGTGAATGTTTTCTGATACTATCATAGACCAGTCAAATTGTTTCCTCCCATCCAAAATAGTTTGAATGAAAGGAAACATCCATTCTTTAAATAGTGAAGCATCCCTTTTACCAAACACCCTAGAGAGGAACATGATTATATCTCCAATTTCTTTACTAAAGTCTACCCTCTAAGGCTGGTCTGGAAGCTTGGTTAGAGACTTCTTCTCTACCCTCATCCAAGTCTTATTCATATGAAATATATTCCTCTCCTTGTTATCACTATAAAGCTTCAGAGCCTCCGCCTTGTTCAATTGTTTAGGATTCTTGGGATCAGGTATATGAAACAAAAATTTGATCATTTGAGGCATGAAGTAAATAATGACATTACCCTTTACATCCACACACTACCTAGTAGTAGGGTTATATGCTCTAGCTGCTGCAAGAATCAACTCTGGACATTGGATAGACAAGGGGAAGAGTGCCACATGTGCTAACCTAGATTGAACAATCCTTTTTGTCCTTTCTATGACTTGCTCCTCAGTGAATGTCTCCTCATGCAATTCTTCACAATTAAAAGGACCCAAATTGGTGTCAATAATATCAATCCAGTCGGAGTCAATTTTGCTAGCTGTGAGGATGGCCTCCCTATGCTTACATCTCAAGGTATATGGGAGTTGTTCCACTTTGATCTTCTTTGGCCTAACTCCTTGCCATGAAGTTTCACCTAGCTGGCTCCTTTGAGAGGCCTCATCTGATGCTCCCGACATTTCTTAACACCTGTAGCAATTCCCTGTATTAGATGAACAAAGCATCTAAGTTAGTCAATCATATAATCCTTCCTCCATCCTCCTAAAATAATATTTTACTTAGTGAAATTATGCCCTTATCAGAGGCGAAACTATTGAAGCATTAGGCATAAACAATGTTTCCTATCATGTGGCAGGGCCGGGATCAGAACTGGACAAGGAGTAAAACAATGTCAGAAGCAGGACCAGAATAGGAACCGGAACTTCGTAAACATGGTTGGAGTGTGGATGGAACGAATAACCGTTAGAAACATGGCCTGAGGCGTAAACGGAATAGCCAGAGAAACAAAAGTTAGCTACCAAGTTCAACTTCCTCTCCGGATCCACTTCTGGCCATAGTAAAGATAGTCATCATAATAATGAATGGGAGTGGAATAATTCTAGCAAATGAAGAGTATTCAAAACAAGGTGGTCATATGAACCCTAAACCCTAGGTCACATGGGCCCTAAAGGAAACTAGAAATAGCTCAGCTTAACCCTCCAACAATTCCTCCGTATAAAAGTCATTAAAACCATGAAAAAGGGTTATATTGCAAAACCCTAATTCGCTCGATACATCATTTCCAAAAAACTAGGGCACAACGAGAAACCCGTACGAATAACCCAAAACTGACGTGAGAAAACCAAAACAGGGTACCAAAAATGAAATTCATACCCAAGCTAGGAAACCCCTTCAAAATTGAAACCCTAGTCCAAACCAGAGCACAACAAAGCACAACAAAACGGACCTGTCACGAAAGCAACAGCAGAACAAACAACATAGCAAAAAGGACAAACGGAAAAAAAAAAAACCCAATGAAACGGAATGGAACAGAAAAGAAAAAAACAAGTAAACAGAACAAAAAGTACAAAAACAAACACCAACCAAGCGAACAAATTCACAGAAAAAAAACCCTCTTGCGAATACGCTAAATCGACACAAGCGAAAGAACAAAACAAGAGAAAGAAAAAACAAAGGAAACCTACCTCAAAATGTTGCTTAGGATTGACCAGAAATTCGCCAAGATTCACTCCTCAATTCGCCCCCGCGATCAAATCAATTCTCTCAAGACTTTCATAGCCATAATTTGCTTAAACAATTCACATAATAATAACAATGAGGCAGTTTAAGCATAATTAAACCTTTAATCAATAATTCGCGCATGCCAACAGGCTGCATTTAATGCCATAAATGTGGTAGATAGGGGACAGAGCCAACGACGTGAACAGACAGTTAAGTCAAGTCCACGAAACATCAAAAGGTAAGGTGGACGTGGAGCTAGGTCGGGAACAAGATAGAGAAACTACACAAAGTTCCATATTTTATTTCCAACCCCGGATCTGGTCCCGACAAAAAGACCGACCGAAAACAACAAACGAAGACGGAGGCGAAGACAAAACCAAAATGGAACTTCACAAAGTTTGAAGTTCGATTCTAGGTCTGGATCCGGTCCCGACCAAAAAAGCAAAGAACAACACAAGAACAAGGGAAGTAGGA
>VDFB02392734.1:0-28173 GCA_007258455.2 Sequoia sempervirens | reverse complement strand
TAATGCTTCATTCATCTCCTTTGTGAGTTGATAGAGTAGTATAGTCTTTTGTAGTGTTCATTGCACATTTTTCTATCTTCTTTATCACATATTCTACTCTGTTGTTTTCCTGACTGTCTGTGGAGGTGGAAACACCAAATCGGGGGTCTGACTGAGGCAGACCCCTATACAGCCCCAAAATTTTTCCCCTCTTTCTTATGTTTAGGTGAACATGTGTGTGAAGCTAGCTGGAAAATTGACACTTTTGTGAGATCATATTTATCACCCTAGCTTTTATTTACTTGCTTTATCATCTCTGTCTTTATTTTTTATACTTCACCATTCTGTCTACTTCGTTGAACTTGACTAGCTAGGTTGTCAGTAGGCTTCTAGTAATTTACCACTGTATTTCACTTTTCTTGGCTGTATGGACGCCAACGTGCCAAAGAGACACCAACACATCGTGTTGTCGTCCCAAACCCGCGTTGCCATCCTCAGACAAAGAGTTGTCAAAGAGTTGTCTGAGGTACAATTTAGACTCCAGAAACTGGCTTGTCTAGCCCCAAACAAAATTTTGGGTCTGTAAAGTGATAGAAGCATTTGAGAGTTCTCTTCATTCTCGACCCCCATCCCAAAACATCCCTTTAGAGTGAGGTAAGTTAGGGTAGCCCTCTAATCTCGACTCTTCATGACCTAGAGCCTTGACGCGATTGATCCCCCTCTCTTACGCCTAGACATTAGAGTGGCTCCACATAAATTAGGATGATTTCTTGGTTAAGGAGATGTTTCCCTAAAATAAGAACTCTCAAGAACATATGGGAATCCTCTATCATTTTGAAACTTAGCTAAATCGTCATAAAATCAAAAAACATGACAAGTTCTTATTGATGGGAGGGTTGTATTTGGAAAAACCATGTATAGTAACTCAAGGTGTTGTATTTGGAAAAACCATGTATAGTAACTCAAGGTATCCTAATTATAGGTTTATATTGTGATTAATGGTGCAATATTTTACTCACGTTGGATATATTATGTCCTAAATGTGATATTACACATATTTAATAATTTTAGTTAGTATATTTAAGATAATTATTCATACGCATATAGCTAATAATGACATGTGTATACCTTAACTTGAGGTACACAAATTCTACCATTAGCTCATCAACTATTGATTTATGGTAATTAGATGTCACCTCTAATCAATTAAGGTCACCTTTTCCTTATCAGACTAAGTTAACTCACCTCTTGATTTAGAGTAATTGAAAGTTAGCTTGTACCCCTTCATGCAGGAATCAAAGAGGCATATTTATATATATTTATACATTTTGTCACTTTTCTCAAAATATTGAATATAGAATGAAATTATTTTTCATCTAGATTTGTGATTAGCTAATAGGAATTTTAGTTGAGTAGATTTATTGTTCATAGAAAATTATAACAATTAACTTCTTAAGATAGTTGGAATATTATTCTTCATGGTCCTTTTGTATTCATATATTTGGTAGGAGAAATTAACCTATACCATTAGTGTCCTATTTTTGTGATGGTCTAATGGGTTCTAATGATACATGATATATTGAACATAAACCTTTCCCATTATATCAAATTTTTGTATGATGAAAAATACTTTATAATATTGGCGACCTTTAAATTAAGATGGAGATAAATCAAAAATTAGTCATCACTAGTCTTGGACCCATGAGTAAGAACACCTTCACTTGGAATAATATCTTCATAAAGAGATAAAGGTGGTCAATCATATATGATAGGATCTAGATAGTAAGGAGGGATATTGTAGTCTATTTCATCTATATTGTGTTCCTTGTCAATGATGATATAAAGTAATGATATAATGTCAAGATCTAAACAATCATCCTCAAATTTAGTATGAGATGTGGAAGAAGGTAGTGGAGGTTTTGGTGATGCTATAGGTGTATTCAATCAACTAGGAGATACTAGGGGTTTTTTTTTCCATTATTTTACAAAAATGGTAGGGATATTGGCTGTTTGCAACAATGCATCTCTTATTATTATGGATACACTTAAAATTCTTATGAAGTGTAAAAAGGATGACACTCACAACATGTATCTAAGGATGACTTAAGATAATATTATACACTAAGACACACATGAAATTTGTTATCAAGTGTGATGGGTCCTAAGTGATTGGTAAAGTGCCACAACAAAGATATTTTCAAACCACATTATCAAATCATTTGATCATTACTTAGGTTTTGAAAAATTTCTATAATTGATTTAATGGTATCTAGGAAATCCTTGTTTCAAATATTTAGTCCAAATCCATTGTCGATAAATTATTTTTTTATTTGGGCATCTCCATATTTAACTATAATGTATATTGGTTGGTATTCTTGAATGATGTTGGGAGGAATTAATTCATGAGACACAAAATAAATCTTAAATTTAAATCGATGAATAATTTTTAGAATAATATCAACCTTAATGGGAGTAACAAAAAATGGAACAATTATCTTAGTTAAAACTTATTTTAAAATGTCTCTATAGGTTTGAAATGAAACCATTATATCTTAAAGAGATATCTTGGTGGGAGCATTCTTAAGTTGATCTAACAAATCATATCCCTTAAACATATCCTTATGTGCATGTTCAATCATGTGTGATGTTTTCGTTGAAATTAAAGCATGAAAAGTAGTGATGTTACATGATTAGGCCTAGTGTGAAAGGCAAGACATAAAGATGTATAGGTCATATGCATAACAAAATCATGACATATGGAAGGAATAGAGTCATAAGTCATAACAATGTCTTATGCAACTAATGTAGATCTAATATGATCATATAAAATATCATCCACAAATGGATTACTATAATATGAGTAGCCATTACAAAAGATGCATCAAGAATCAATTCATGTGATAGAAATATTCACAAAAGTAAAGTATAATTATGCTCAAATGCATCACTATCACTATCTATAGAAGAAGTAAAACATAATGAGGCTCATGGATGATTGAATTTGGAGTATCTACATGATTAGGAAAATGAATGAATAGGTTTCTAAATGATGAGAAGGTGCAACCATGGTGAAACAATGCCTCAATAGATAATATAATCACATCCTTATGATAAAATATCATGAGTAAATCAAGGATAATAGGATCAAGAGTCATATAAATGTATTAAATCTATAAATGAATCATGAATAGAGGTCAAAGAGAATAGGTTAGGAGATTATATGTTGAAATATATAGTAATGAAGCATTATCAAAAGGTGGGTGGGTGGGAATTGAAATAAGACCATAGAAAAAAAGGTCGACATCTTAATAAATATGGATAAATAATATATGAGTGAGGTATCTTAGCTAATATTAATTAAAAATTTAGTCAATAACTCAAATAAAAAAATTAAACCCTATAGGTGCAACAAGGTTGGGTAGGGTGGGTAAACCCAAGGCCACAATATGAACCTTAAACCCTAGAAAAAGATAAAGCTATGGAGCATAAATAGGATGAGGAAGTAAGTCTCATTAGATATAGAAATAAGATAAAATACTAAAAAAAATATGAAAAAGCAAACTTTAGGAAGAAAAACCCTAGGGGTATATGATAAGTTGAGTTCATCAACACATGTAAGGAAATAAAATTCAACTACATAAAAAATCTAGTAAAGTTACACAATGCAATCAATTAAGAATAAATCAACCTAGATTAATTATTCGAGACAAATAATTACAATGAATATGTATGAAATTTAAATGTAATGGATATGAGTACTTATTGTTGAAACGAATGATGGAAGAATGATGTTGATGATGTTTTAAATTTATTCACCACCTCCAAAAAATAATGAACTTGGTTCAAGATGACTATATTAGAAAATAAATTGGCACGCAAAATGGTGAAGGTTGATCTCAAGCACCACAAGGTTGATCTTGACTATTATGCAAAATTGAATTGTGATGCATAGGATTGAATTAGTAGAATATGCGCTTGAAGATTTGGTGGCTTTCATATTCTTACTAAGTAAAATTTTCAAGGTGGTGAGTAGGGACACTATTTAGATGTTTGTCAACTTGATAGGTGAAGGGTTCTCCTAGGTTAAATCCTTGATGAGTTGGATTAGTGATAACAAGCAATATCGAAGACAACATGTTACACATACATACAAATGAACTATATGATGATGATAGGGATCTAATTCTTTATTGTCCTTAAAATTGAAGTGTGCTCTAATGATTTAGTCTTTTCCTTGCACATAAATTAATTACACATTAAATATCTTTAAATACAATGACATAGTAATATGGTGCACAAATATGTGTTATATCAACTCATAATTGCTTATAGAAGAGAAAAGAAGACTTGGGATATAAATTTAAAATTAAATATATTTTAATTTCATTCTTGCACACAGCAAGATTGAAGTAGGTCAATGTTAAACTATTAAAAAATGAATCTTAGAATTAAAATGATTTTTAAAATAAGAAATAAATATATAAAAATAAGTGTAAAAAATAATACAATGATAATAAATGAATGATAAATATATTAAAATTGATATAAAATAAAATAAAAATCAAACCATAAACCTATAAAACAAAATTAAAAATATATCCTATAAAATATTTTATTAAAATAATAATACTATATAAGAAATAACACAAATATACTAATTTTGATATATTACAGCATTCTAATTGTTTTCCAAACGCTAGAACATGGAATTTGCTTTAAATTCTTTTCGCTTTATGACTCTCCACGTGGAGTGTTAAATAGGAATTTCTATTTTATTTTATTTTAAGATAAAAAAATCAAAAGGGAAAGTCAATTTGGCTAATGTGAAAGTTTGACTAAGTATAAAAATATAAATTCTTTGTCTCCAATCAGTTGTTTTTAGTGGAATATTTTATTGACAAGTTGGTAGAATAAACTCAGTTTTCTGGTCAATTATGACAGCTGTTTCTCATCTTTATAAGGATATTTTGTTTGTAAAAATAATTTATGTTGTAATTTTTTTTCAATTATAATTATTGTTTGTTAGTGTTTTTAGATTTAATTGTGTATTAATTAATTTTAATGTGATTCAAAATATTGATGTCCAAATTTCACACACAAAAATTCTAGAAATATTGATAAACTTGATATTATAGACGAAAATCTGATGTCTATCGAAATCTTTTCCATTTTTCAAAGTCTTTGTGATTGATTTTTTTTCTTAGTCAATATGAAAAAAAATTCAATCCCATCATCATTACATAATGATGCGAAAAATTATCAACCATAAATCCGTCTAATAATTTTATTTTATTTTCTTAATTTCTCTCTTAATAACTATATATATTTATTTAATATAAATTTTGAGAGCTTAAAAAATTATTGATGATAAAAGCATGATTGGTTTCAATTAGATAAAATTATTTAATTATTTAAATAAATAAATAATAAACGCTATACTAAAAATCCATAATAGAATTGAGAGATTATACGTATACTAATTTATGTATTATATTTTTTAATGTTAATGGTGGGTAAGACAACTTTTATTGAAGGTCCATTCATGAGAATCAACAAAATGGATTTCTTTTTGGGGCTATTTCCTGGATGTTCTTTGGGATTGGCTGTTCTTGACCGACGACTGTATGCCCCAGTCGACTTTGCTGTTTTCTTTGTATGGGATGAGGGCCCTAACCCTGCTTACTTTATCAAAAACAAAATGGGTTTCTTGTTTTGTAGGATTTTTTATAGTTAAATGTGATGGAGTTTTTAGGGTAATTAGAGATTGCTCAAATTCTCTTATTATAACAAGATCCACATAATTAGGGGAGGGTACTAATAATATTATTGAAGCTCATACACTTTAGGTGGTTGTTTACTGTAATATCTCAAATATAAAAGGAGATTCAATAGTCGTTATTGATGTCATTCAAATTTGTATCTCATTTAATTAGAATTTAGAAAATATTCTTAGAGTAGCTCGGTTTCTATTGGATTCATTTCAAAATTTTAGTTTTGGTTAGGTGTTGATAGAGGAAAGTAAAAAAAAATGACAAATTCTTGATTAGGATTGAGATTGAGATTGATGAGTCGATCATGATTGATAATAATTTGCAGAGATGGAGGGTTTTAATTGATATTTTAGAAACTTAAATCATAATAACACCATTTTGTGTTAGTTATTTCTAGAAAGTGATTAGGTGTAAGAACCATTTATTTTTAACCTCAAGATCACACTCATTATACCCAATCATTCATTATTTGACAACCATTTTGGTTCTAGGGTGCCACTCAATTGGACTAGGCTAGTTTATTTCTTTGTGTTTCTATGTGATCATCATAGATGTTATATTATGATTCAAGATTTATTACTTATGCTAGATAGGTGATTTAATGAGTTATAATATACAATTTAATTAATTTAAATGGTATTTAATTATGTTAATTATAATATTGATTTAGATGCCAATAATGAAATTTAATTAAATGTTATTTTAGATGTTGAACTAAATGTTGATTGTGACATTAAATATGTTGAGGGATTGAATACTATTAATTTTATATTGATTTAGATACAACTTGTCATTATGCAGTTAATTTCATATGTATCATGAAGTTTATTCTAACTATAAATATGGTATTAATTATGTCAAAAAGGTGTTCTTGTCTATTCAATTATCTTAGAATACATTGTTATATGAGATGCACAACTTATTTATGTGTATGATAGATTTATGTGTGTTTAAGATAATTCTTTAACTATATATTATCATGGATTTATTTGTTGCCTAAATTGAGTGTGAGATCTTATAGAAATTTTCCATAAAAAAGGGGAATTTTTTTCACCTAATTTGATATTTTCAATTTCTTTTCAAATGGTTAAAATTATGTTGAGCCTATTTTTTGTGCTGCCTCATTTTCCCTTCCTCTTTCCCTCTCCTATTCTTTTTAAGGAGCACTATTTTTAATTTAACTTATGCTCATCCTTTCCTACTCATAGATCATGGAATGTGATATGAAATGTTGATGCTAAAAATTCCTATATAGTTATATCTAAAAGAAGTTTCAAACACTATCATGGAAAATGGATTTTTTCATTATAAGCCTAGTTTAGGATCTAGGAATCATAAAAAAAAAAGCAAAATCAGATGCTAAAATACAAACACCATAGAATTCCACCGAATAGTTAAAACTATGAACCAACCAGACCATTTTAACCACTCTTTTTATCTATTCATAGTATAAATATACACAATTTGAATATAACCTACAAATTCAAAAACTATCACATAAAAGCCCCTACACCCAAACCATACATACATGTCAATGTAGAAAACAAACAAAAAGTTTTGAAACACAAGGTTGATGAAAATTACGCAGGCTCCACACCTCCCCTATGACATGACTTACATTTCTCACCTGACACATTCTAAATAGGTGACATAATCCCTATAACACTAGCCAAACCATCACTATCACAACATTCAAATAATGCTCGAATTTACATCTATTGAGAGCCTCACCTTTAAGGAAAAAAATAATTCCTCCACAACCCTTTGCAGAAAAATATGACAATGTTTGGAAGCATGAAAATATTTTTGGAAACAAGAAAAATGAACCTTGGATTGATGGATGAAATCCCCAAGATCATCATGGGTGAAGTAGGAACATGCCACCTTAGAAAACATCAAGGCACAAGAGAGAGATTAAGTCATTCAAAACACAAGATAGTGCCATGCATATAACCAGGATCAAATAACATTTTTTTCCATAGTAGAATGCTCAATTTGTAATGCCAAGGATCAACCTACTCCAAGAAAGTAAATTGATTATGCATACACACTTGGGTTTTCTTGCATGACTAAGGTTGTTGATAGTGTTCTATTTTTAATGGTTAGGTAGATTCACATTTCTAGTTTTGTTTGTAAAATAGAAATTTTGACTCATTTCTCTTGTTGATCCCATCATTTTTATGTATCTAACAACACATCCAATTTTTCTTCTAGAATAATGTGGAACCCTTTACCTTTTTTCCTTCTACTTATTTCAGGATTTTTCTATTATGTCAAACTGCTTGAATCCTTTCTATCAATAATTGATTACTTTTGCATGAGATTAGTTATGAAGAATTTTTGAGTTGAGTGGTTATTATCAAATACATAGATATTTATAAAACTACTAAACAAGTGGTCTTTGTCCTAAAATATTACATGTTCCCACAAATGGTATTGTTACTACTTCTCATCCTATCATACATGTTTTCTTTGTGAAACCATATTAAATCTTGCTAAATTAATGACATGAATTTTGGTAAACATTAAATTTTTATTTCATTCAATTATTCTTCACCAAAGGAGTCAAATGGTATTTGTAAAATTTTAGTGCAAATGTCAAACACCAAAATCCTAATATCATATCACATTATTCTTACAATAATTCATTTATATTTTTAAATTCAATTTTAAGGTTTGTAATACTTTACCTTGCATTAGGATGAATTTATATATAAATATATTGCATCCATATCCATTTATACTCCCCACAAATAACTGTTAAAATATCATAAAAAAATGTTAAATTTTCCTTTAGAATGTTTGTAGAAAATTTCTTAGGTATTGGTTATTGATGTGCATTTTATATATGTCCAACTATTTTCATCGTTTTTCCATATATACTTGTTAAAATCACATCCAACTATCTCTACATTCTCCATAGGAATCACAAAATGTTATGAGTCCTTATGAATAGGTTTGTGGAAGTATATTAAGATATCATATGTTCATGTCTCTTTTAATTTCACATCTAGTTGACCCCTACTTTTCTCCAAAAGTTAAATTTGGTTTTAAAATTTAAAGTTTGTAGAATGTTTTTGATATAAAAAGCAGCAAAACAAGGGTGTTGTCCCTTTAGTACAAAGCCCAAAAGGCCATCAACAGTAGAATAAACATCAACAACACATGAACAACAAGGTCAAAACACCAAAACATTCTATATCAAAAACCACAAAAAAATCACCATCAGAGTAACCATATAACTAGTAAACACCACGGACAATCTAACCATCAACCACTTAGCATCAACAAAATATAAAATGTATCTCACGAAACTATTGAGTTTACTAATACTAATGTCCATCACGAAACCATGATTTAAATCAGTCTTAACCAATGACCACTAGGGGTCATACTAGTAAGCATAAAACATATAAACCATCAAATTATCCCTAGAAAAAACAAAAAGAAACGTTGGCCAGAGAGGCCAGACCCAACCAAAATGCTGATAATCCCATGTCCCTAATCCTTCTTTCCACTACATGGTTTGATTAGAGTTATCGTAGCCCAATCTTCAGTCAGGAACTTAAGAAGATCTTTGTAGGAAACATCCTCCTCAGCCTTTTCTGTGGAATTCTCCTTCTATAACAGGCACAAAGTGGTGGAAGATCTATGCATGATCTTCAGGGCGAAGCAGGTGACATCATGAAGCCTTTTCTCAAGGTTTTCCATTTTGCTTTTAAGATTATCAACCTCTTCCTAGACAACTTCTTGCTTGCTACAAGCTTCCTCCATGGGGGCCTTACCTTCCGCAATATTCGAGGACCTAGTCTTAACCTCCTTAGCCCTAAAACTAGAAGGACCCAAAGAACCCTTTTTAAAAATTTCAGAGACATGGGGGGAGCTACTAGCAGAAGCATAAAGGGCTTCCTCCTCCATGACCTTCTCCTCCTTACTCTTATTCTCACTATCCCCACCTTCTTTTGACTCAGAGATCTCTTTAGAGCTCTTCTCTTTTTCTTGCTTGGTAACTGGTCTAGTGGATCTTTGAGGGGTACTAGTTTCCTCAGTAATTTCAATGTCTGAGTCAATTTTCTGCAATTAGAATTTGGTCTTCTTAGAATCTTTGGCTTTAATTTTGGTGGTCGGGGCATTGCGTTTCTTATCCTTTTTCTTAATACCAGGCCCCATATTAGGGGATGTGTCCCAAGGAGGGGCTTTCAAAGCAAGGTTCTTGATACACTTTTTCTTGCTGGGGCCAGGGGTATCCATAATACTAGCAGGCGACAGATTAGACGAGGCAAGGGCTTCATCAACAATAATGGGCTGAGGAGGGTAGAGGGAAAGGTGGAAATGGTACAATCTAAACATGAGCCCTTGGTGCATAATGGTAAAGTTCTTACCCAAATTCATGGATTCAACCACATCATTCACCATATTTTCTAGAGAGTGCAAAGAAAAAACATAATTGAAATATAGTTATGATTTCTGAGGTGATTGAGAAAAGGAAAATGATAATAATAATACACACCAAATCTCCCCTCAAGCATGAAGTATTTCATCATGACCATGCAAATTTCATCCCAGGGTTCAGGAAGCTCCTCATGATCGTAGCCGCCATGGAGTTTGACAAGTTTTTCATCCCCACAGAAGAATTGGTTGAGGCTGGTTTGGTCAACAACTTTGCTTGTTTTCTTCCATTTTCACCCATCCAAAAGAAGACCAGTGTCCTTAGTGATAAATTTGTCACTCACCTCAAAGGAAATGCTCCCCATAGTCACACGTCTGGCCTCCCAAGAGATGAAAAATTGTTTGGAAATACTTTCATCAAACCCCAACATGCATTCCATAAATTGAGAAATTTTTCCCTCTCTGCAAATATGCCAAACGGTGCCATCCATCTTCCATTCATCAAATTTTTCTGGCTCAATGCGCAAATGATCTCCACCCATGATACCAGTGAGAAAATGGTGGTAAGCCAAAGCAGTGTTAGGCGGCAGGAAAATGAGTATGCAAGTTGTAGAGCAGTTGTAATAAAACCCCAAAGTATAAACAACCACAAGAAAATGATAGTTGGATAAAAAATGGGAAGTCACACAATTAAGGCAATAAATGCCACTTCCTGTAACCAGCTCAACCTTGGCAGTTTTTAAGATAGTGAACATTCAAAATTTTATTCTTTACCCATGTCTTGATAATCCTACTGTTTTTGCAAATACGCATGAAAATGTGAAGAATTTTTAAGTGGTATTTTTAAAAACTCAAAAATATATTGGATATTTGTAAGTTTTTATCTTTTCCAATATCTTATACTTTTTTTACAAAATAATTTCTACCTTTTCCAATATTAAGATCTCTAAAAACTTTCTGTCATATTTTCATGCCTTTATCATGTCAAAATATATTCACCTTCTTTACAAATGTTAACATTTATCAATTTCTTATTTTATATTAAAATTGACATAAACAAGGCCTTGAACCAACCATTTTAATGGTCTGCTCTATCAATACCAAGACCTTGTAGTAAACCTTGTCTATAAATCCTCCTAGACTATTAATGATTTATTTCTCCTAGAGATTCATGAGAAAAATTTATATTATGAAGAAAGTATATCTACTATATAAGAACTCATCCATAGAGAACATTTTTAAACTTTTCCCATAATGGTGGGTTGATTTGGAATGCTAATTTGTGAATTGGGGCCATCCTCCCTCAAATCATTAATTATCTAGACATTAAATTAAATCTACCACACAAAATTTCTCCCTTGAATGATACTCCTATATGGCCCTTATGCATGGTAGGCACGTTAATGCAACAATAGAGGCCATATTTTTTAATGTAAATCCAATATTTTTACAAATTTGGACATACTCATCAACATCATGAAACTAAACCACACTTAATTGAATCTATGGAAAATGATCATCTAATAAAAGCTACTTAGACTAGTCTAATCTCATGAATTACTTCGACATTTCATTGCTACCAATCAAGCATCTATAACTTCTAATACAAGATGATCCCACTCTTGCCTAAATTCACAATCACTCATTAATAGTGAACCACTACAATTTAACAATCTTGGTTTTAATTTATTTAAATCCACACCACATACATTGTAAGTCTGCAACACAGTGTCTACAAACAAATTACAAATAAAATCTCTTCAAATACCAAAGCGCTTCATCTCTGTTTCACAAAATTCAAAGAGGCATTCCATCTCTTTGTCTCCCTACTCAATGTCTTCTCTTCTATTCTTCCACCCTATGTTCTACGCACCCCTCTCCACAATTGCTTACTTCTCTTCTAATTGTTGCACACCTTTATTCTATGGTTGTGCATTGTCTCTTGCTACTGCTCATGCTCTGTTCATTTGCTACACCTTGAGTCATGAATCAAGGTTCCTCCCTTCTCTTGACCGATCTCTCCCTATATGATGTTCCTTATCCACATGTTCTGTCCACTTACGAAGTTTCTGTTGTCTTCAAAAATATCTCACGCACCCCCAATCTCATCCACTTTTCCTTTCCAAAAACTAAATATCTTCCTTTTGGTTGATGCTCCTTTGTCTCTAGTTGTGCCCTCTCTTCTCTCTCTATTTTGGCGCCACACCACTCCCTCGATTCCATTGGTCCCCTCTATTCTTCATTCTCTTAAATCTACCTTTTTTTTCTAGATTGACTCTGCTAGTATGGACACAACTCCCCTATGTTGTATGTCCTTTTCTCCCTCTTTCGTTTTGATTATTCTGTTTTCTCTTATCCTGGAATTCTACTCTTTGAGGTTGTGCACCAAAATCTTCCACATTTTGCCTCCCTTTTCCATCCTTTTGTCTTCCCTCTCACATTTTTATCTACATTTTAATTTTTATATGCTGACTTTAAATGGCGTGCCTTCTTTTACACTACCAATGTTTGGCATTCTCTTTTCTTTTTCTAGTGCAGACCCCACATATCTTCCTCTATTTTCAATTTTCATTGCAAATTATAGTTTCCTCATTTAGAATGGGTGTGACCTCTCTTTGCTTGAAATTAATTATCTTTCATTTTCTGGAAAAATAAGAACTTGTACTATATTCAAAATCAACGATCTACTTGAATTGATCGAGGTCAAAATAAACATTTAGTTCACAGTGATAATTGACCTTATGGAAACCCATTTAGATTCATTTGGACAATCAAAGCTTTGGAATACGAAAAATGGAACATGACATTTTGTCAAATGGAATGACAACAATGTCATTTAATCGTTTCTTCGTCATCGTGTGCAAACACAAAACACACCCTTGAGCCGGATGCTCCTGCATCAGACACACCCAGTAGAAAGTTTGTGAGCATAGGCTCACAAAACAGAGCTGAGTAGAACTACTCTTCCAAGTTGCAAACAACTTGCAGCATGCTCCCTCTCTAAGACTGATACTTGAAAATTATTTTCTTTTTCTTCTTCTTCCAACATCTTGTCAGAACATTTTCCATGCTTCGCCAACAACTCTGCACTCCATTTTTCTCTCCTTTTGTGGACTTGTGTCCACCATGTGATAACCTTTTCCTCCAAACAATCTCTTCACCCTTCTCCTCTGTCGTGGGTTTTGACCCACCACAAACCAACCACCTCCACCAAATACTTCCTACATAATCTCTTACAACTTCCACATACAGACATGCAGTATCTATATTCCTCTTTCTCACTACACACTCTTTCTCTTCATTACTCACCTCATCATATGAATCCATTGCAAACTCTACATCATGAATTTCATAGAAATTAACTTTTACCTCTTCTTCCACTGTTGCAACTTCATCATCTACTGCAACGTCTTCAAACTTTATTGCTGCAATCTCAATTGTATCTTCATTCTTTGTAGCTGCAAGATTTTTCTTCCACTCGTCCTCTATCACCATCATCTTCAACAAAAAATTCATCCTTTGCAACCTCACTTGCAATCTCTTCTCTTTCCTCTTGATCCTTTTGCACAAGGATCTCCTCTTCTTTTTCTTTATTTTTCGTATCTGTTGCAATATTTTCTTTCTTCTCTTCATCCTTCAAAGGATTCTCAACCACTTCTTTCTCACCTATTGCAACTTTGATGTTTCTTTCTTCTTTCATACACTCATTGGGGCATACTACTACAATTTCTTTTATCACTTCCTCTTGTTTATCCTGTAGTAGATTCAACAAATATTCTTTCCCATCCTTGATTATTCTATAAGTGTTACCGCTGCCATTATGTATAGCTTCCCTATCCCAAAGTCAAGGTTGACCCAAAAAAATGTGACAAACATCCATGGGTACTATATCACATACAATTTCATCCTTATATCTTCCAATGTGAAAATTCACAATGCTCTGTTCACTTACCTGAACTTGATGTCCTCTTTGCAACCAATATATATAGTATGGATTAGGGTGCTTCATCCTCTTCAAGTTCAGCTTCTCAACCATTTCCAATGCAACTAAATTATCGCTACTATCGTTGTCCACCATCACTTTGCAACACTTTCCACCGGACTTGCACACAGTTCAAAACAAATCACTCCTTCAGATGGGTTCTTGTTTCACTTTTTGTGGCTTTAAATATTCCTTCTTCATCAACAAACTCTCTCCATGTCTCCAAGAAATTTTTCCAAATAATTATGACACACTCTCAATCTGCACCCACAAACAAATTAAAGCCAACACTCGCTACCTTTTCCAACTAAACTCTTGCTACTATCCTCTACCCAAGAGGATTTTGGAAGATGCACCTTCAAGATCTCTTCTACCCACTTCCTCTTAGTGGAAGATATTTACACACCTTCTACCTAGCTTCATCTTTGTTGGAGGACAACCAACATGATTCCCATAGAATCAATAGCCTCTCAAGGCTTCTTCACTCTTTACCAATTCTTCATCCACAATCCTAGTGGATTCTCTCCACACTCAAGATTACCCGCTCTAATACCAAATAATGCAAGATGATCCCACTCTTTCCTAAATTCAAAATCACTCATGAACAATTAACCATTACAATTTAACAATTTTGGTTTTAATTTATTTAAATCCACACCACACACATTGTAATTCTGCAATACAGTGTTTACAAACAAATTACAAATAAAATCTCTTCAAATAACATCACACTTCATCTCTGTTTCACAACCTTCAAAGAGGAATTTCATCTCTTTGTCTCCCTACTCAATGCCTTCTCTTCTATTCTTCCACCCTCTATTCTACACACCCCTCTCCACAACAACTTACTTCTCTTCTAATTGTTGCACACTTTTATTCTATGGTTGTGCATTGTCTCTTGCTACTGCTCATGCTCTATTCATCTGCTGCACCTTGAGTCATGAATCAAGGTTCCTCCCTTCTCTTGACCATTCTCTCCCTATATGGCATTCCTTATCCACATGTTCTACCCACTTATGAAGTTTCTATTGTCTTCAACAATCTCCCATGTGCCCCTAATCTCATCCACTTTTCCTTTCCAAAAAATAAATCTCTTCCTTTTAGCTGATGCTCCTTTGTCTCTGGTTGCACCCTCTCCTCTCCTCTATTCTAGTGCCACACAACTCCCTAAATATTCCATCGATCCCCTCTATTCTTCATTCTCTTAAATCTGCCATTTTTTTTTCTAGATCGACTCTGCTAGTATGGACACAACTCCCCTATGTTGCATGTCCTTTTCTCCCTCTCTTGTTTTGATTGTTTTGTTTTCTCTTATCTTGGCATTCTTCTCTTCAAGGTTTTGTGCCAAACTCTTCCACCTTTCACCTTCCTTTGCCACCCCTTTGTCTTCCCTCTCACATTTTTATCTACATTTTAATTTTTATATGATGACTTTAAATAGCGTGCCTTCTTTTACCCTACCAATGGTTGGCGTTTTCTTTTCTTTTTAGTGAAAACCCCACATATCTTCCTCTATTTTCAGTTTTCATTGAAAATTATAGTCTCCTTGTCTAGAATGGGTGCGACCTCTCTTTGCTTGAAAGTAATGACCTTTCATTTTTTGGAAAAATAAGAACTTGTATTGTATTCAAAACCAATGATCTGCTTGACTTGATTGAGGTCAAAATCAACATTTAGTTCATAGTGATAATCAAATTTATGGAAAGCCATTTTGATTCATCTGAATAATTGAAGCTTTGGAATAAGAAAAATGAAATAGGACATTTTGTCAAATGGAATGACAACAATGTCATTTGATCACTTCGTCATCATCGTGTGCAAACACAAAACACACCCTTGAGCTGGATGCTCCTACATCAACTTCCATGAGGTTGTCTATGTGATTCCCTTCAAGACATTGCTCTACTTCTAGTTGGGCATCCATAGCGTTGGTAGAGTTACCCAAATCACTCATTTAATTCAATTATTTTGAATTTTATTTCCTTTTCCTCTTTCTCTTTTCATTTGATATCCTTTTTCAATCCTATTTTTTAACCTAAAAGTAAAGAAGCTTACCTTTGGATTGATAAGATCATAGTGTTGACAAAGGTAGACCTTTAAAATTTTAACTTAGTACATAACTACAAAAACCAATCCCAAATTCAATATTAATTTCTATATGATGTATTTAAGGTTTAAATATGTTTAGGAGGTATACAATAAGTGAAACAAGTTTCATGGGCACAAACATGCAAGCTAGCATTAGTAGCCAAACTAAAAACCTAAGTTATGACTATCTTTTCTTAAAGAAACACTTAAATAAAGTTCTATAGAAAATATATCTTTTCCTTTTATTCACTATTTTTTCCAAAACAAGGACCTCTAGACATAACATGATGAAATAGAATAAATAGAATAAAGTAAAATAAAAAATAACCTAAAACAAAATAAATAAACACCTAAACTAGTTATATACATGTAATTTTTTCGATAAAAAAAGTTTATGACCACCAAGATCAACACTCTGATTCAAATGATTATTCATTATGTGTAAGATTACCAAGTTGTTAATCATGAACCTTAGTTTATCAAGTTCATTTTTATATTTAGAAAAGTACAAATTAAATACACTACATTCATATTCAAGATACTAGTAAAGAAAAAAAAATAATTGATGTGATTCATAGTATGCATGATTAATTCAAAAGAATTTTTATTACAAAAATCCCAATAATAAAATCAAAAGTAACATAATTCAATGAGAAAATGGAAGATACAATTAGATTTGAAGTTTCTTTAGCTAGGAGTGTATACTTTCCACCAATTAGTTCATCATCCAATACTCTCTCATCTTTGGGATGTTTCAAATTTTGCACTGGGTACATGCAAATAAAAATCAAATCCATCAATTAGTAATCCATTGTGATAGTTAGTCAATACTCTTAGCTTCCAAAACATGGAACGTTTCACCTTTTCTCAAATCATCATGTGTTTGGTATGATGAGTTAGCATGTGTCTACTCAAGTGATTCCAAAAACTAATTATATATTAATTATTCTATGTGCATGTTTTACCAACATCATCAACTAGCACCTCTTCATGCTTTGATTTTGGAGAAATACACTTTATGTTCTTCACTAGCTAGGTTTATTACTTCTTATTTTTTCATGAAATTAGGCTAATCCAACTAGTGTTCACACTTAACTTCATATTTAATAACATTAGCAAATTGAAATAAACATTATTTAATAATCTCATGATTAAAATTAGTCCAATTACTTATTTGACCAGTATATT
Source organism: Sequoia sempervirens (assembly GCA_007258455.2). Classification (NCBI taxonomy): domain Eukaryota; kingdom Viridiplantae; phylum Streptophyta; class Pinopsida; order Cupressales; family Cupressaceae; genus Sequoia; species Sequoia sempervirens. Next base: position 10,776 of record VDFB02392734.1, on the reverse strand, counting down.
CTTGCTTATTGGTCCCTCCAATCTCGCCATATTTTTTTTTCCTATTACTAGGAGTTAACATGTCTTGATTATACTTATCTAATTGGTTATCCAATGATATTGTAGACATCGAAAATATACTGATTGACATCGTGCATTCGATTCTGACTTACTAACATCGTTTCTTCCTAAATCATCCCTCGGTCTAACCATTTAATCAAATTCCCCTATCTGATTAAATTCATCAATATTCGTCCCTTAATTAAATAAATCATTTTGTCTAATTAAGTCACTTTCTGTTGTTAATTAAATCAATCCATCTAATCTTATTATCCCTATTTAATTAAATAATCAATTTATTTGATTAAATATCTAAAGCGTATCCATTAAATTAAATAAATTAAAACCTTATTTGATTTAATCTAACACCATCCCTTTTAATTAAATAAATCAAAATCTTTATTTAATTAGCCTCTTATCATATTCCTCTCTGATCTGATTTAAATAAATCCATAAATCTAAGTCAAACAAGTCACATCATCTAATCTCTTGTTAAATTAATTAACCCTTGATTAATTTAACCTCATCTCATGTCACATCCTCTAGATAATGCAAGTTGCACATGAAAATAGATTTAATTCATTTATTAAATCTCTATTTTCCTCACAAGGCATCTTTTGGAATATTCTCTCAATTTGAATTCAAAAATTCCAAGTCAACATGTACATCCAACAAGGAATAATTTCATCTTACATGTCCTTTGCCTTGAGCCAAGTGGCATTTATTGCATTTTCCCTTCCCTCTTACATGTCATTTCAACAAATTTGAATTTCAAATATTGGTATTTATTGGCACAAACCCCAAATCTTGCACATCCATCATCCATTCATAGCTTGACAAGTGGCACCATATCATTGAATGAATGTTAGTCCCACATTGCTCAAATTTGGACATTCATCCATCTTGAAATCTTATAAATGAAGAGCTCCTCTCCTCATTTCATCATCCACAAACATTGCAAAGTTATTATGCTCAAATATCTTTTGAATTCCATCCATCATCATTGAGTCATAGCTAGGTTTTGCAGATTTTTTGGGCTTGGAGTTCTCATCTTTCATCAAAAGTGGATCAATATCATCTTCAACATATCAATATTTCATCATAGGAATTGGGAAAGGGCCAATTTTCACATCAAATTGGCACCAATTCCCCCATGGGATCAAGTGTTTGCTTTTCTAATTAGGATTAAATCTAGTTTTATCTTTTGTATTGTGTTATTCATCAATTTCTTTCCTATTTTAAATTTGCAAATGGATTTCTTGGGGAATCCTTGTTTTAGCTTGTAATTCCTTGTCTAACTCATTTATTCATGTTGTTTTGCAGGTACTAGGAAAAGGGTTCGCACATTTGGCACTAGAAGGAGGGCTTGACATCATTATTTCTAACATTTTCTTGAAATTTCCACGTTTTCTTGATACACAGGAAATTCCAACGCGGGCTCGTTAGCGTCGTTGTTTTTGGCACCATGAGCTCGTCAGCGTCACTATTTTAGCACCGCGGGCTCGTCAGCGTCACTATATAGCACCGTGTGAACATAAATTGCGCCGCTGGACTCATCTCGCCAAGAATTTTTGAATTTTAAACTTCACCGCTGGACTCGCCGACTTGCAAACAATTTCAAAAAAAATTAAATAGTGACACTTTCAAAAACTGCGACGCTAGGCGAAAACTACGACACAATCGTGCTCTTTGTCCCGACATAGAGCATCGCTGACTAGTAAGCGGCGTTATGAGAGAGACGTTGGGAGGACAAACAACGACGCCTTCATGAGTTGCAACACTGGGAGACAGTAAAAGGGAGAATTTAATTTTTCAGCACGTGCTTTTTATTTATGATTTATTTACCTTCTATTTTCTGGTTTTTAACTTCTATGTTTTTCCAGAATCTGACTATTTTTCTTCTTTGTAGGTTGGAAATCAAAAACAAAGAAAGGAGAAGCACGGTGATGATACTTTGCCCAATCAAAGTGTTTTTAAACACTTAAGTGTTTGTTTAACACTTCCTTAGGAATTTGTCATCTTTTCATTCTTAGAATACTAGTTTTCATTTGGACTTAAAAATAACCTTTCAATTTCTCTTTGCAAAGGTTAAAACGAACAATAGGATCAACAACTTACTAGATTTTGTTTATGGGATTAACAAATTGAATAAATGTCTTTTACTTGTGATTTGGTGCTCTAAAATGAACTCACATATTGCTTTGAGGATCTTAAAAGAACAAGTGTAGCTTTGTTTGTTTGTGAGGGCTTACTTAGACTAAAGCCATCGAAAAAGGACGTATGTGCTTCTCTCGCGCTTTATAGCAATCTTGAGAATCAAAAGGTCTTTTTCATGACTTTGGGTTGAGATAAAGAAATCACCTCCACACTTCGATTTGGGCTTAAAATTGAACAAACATATTGTGCGAGTGTGAGTGGGGGCTTTGTTGCATATATTCTCTCTCCTTGTTGCCAACAAGGATTGATCGAGTTTTGAATATTGTTCTTCATTCACTTTTGTTTATCCTAGAGGGCCTGGCTTAGGGAAAAAGTACTCACCCAAGGGAACGACTCAACCGGTAACACTCTGAACCCGAAAGTATTTCCAGCCAGGATATAAATGTGGATATTGGAAGAAACGCCAATATCACGTGGTTGACTTCGACAAGATGGATCCGAAAGGGGACTCTTTCCACATTGGGTCAACTCCTACGAACGAAAAGTCCTTATTAAAACCCATGTGCTAGAATTTTCCAAAATCCTGAATCTATTTGTTGGTGCAAGAATGGTCGTTCTGAAGCCACCCCACACTTTTACGGTCTTCTAGTAGAGATGGAAAGCATGCCATGGGAGTTTCATGGGTGTTGATGCTTGGCTACCCCGATTGACGTTAATGAGCCATGGAGGGGAGCCAGTGGGGTCAAACATCTAACCATCCGCTAGAGATAAGCATAGCTGGACTTGTCCAAGTGGGAATCCAACAAATATTTTCTTACACATCCATAGGATTGTACTTATTCTTGGGTTACAAAATGCATTGCTTGATCGAAAACCTCTCAAGAAAAAATACTTAACATCATCCAAATTTCAAACCCTTTTGAGGACAAATATCATTGACTCAATCCATATGTTATTTCTTTCCCTTGGGATTCACGTCCTTAGAGGTTTCTAAGCATTGGATTATATCTCAATTTGTCTTCTTAAGTAAACAATAGGAAACCCTTGCCTTAAGTTCATTGAATTTCCACATAACATATCTCGTGGGGTTTGAATAAATTAAGACATTGGACGTCTTAGTTTGAAAACCTAATTGAAGAAAGTGTTTTTGGTAAAATAAAGACATTAAGCAAAGCTAAGCAAAATGAACTTTCATATGTGTTAAAGACTCCAAATCCCAAAACAAAAATCATTGATTGGAAATCCAAAAATGAATGTTCAAATGAAATCATGTCTTGGTTACAAAGGTCTATAGGAAGCATTTGCATGCTCTTCAATACCTAGGTCTAGGCAAACAAAGTGTCTTTTTTAGGTTCATCTTTGGATCAAATCAAATCAAAATCCTTTTCATCCATCTTTCAAAACATCAAAACAAAAATCATCTCACAATGACCTTTTGGAAAATCGTGAAATCATCCTTAATACTAGGCTTTTTGGAAAAATAAAAAAATCATCAAAATCATTGAGACTAAATCCTTAAAAACATTATCAAAATCACCTTTGGCTAGGTATGTGTAGATGCATCCTTTTCATATGCTTAGTCAAAATCACCTTGTTTAGCTTAGTATATGTAGATGAATCCTTCGTCATATGCTTAGTGAAACTATCATCTTGTTTGGATAGGTGTGGATAGATGCATCCTTCTTCCCGCACATATTCAAATTATCATCCTTTGATCAAGTCTATCGCTTAGATAATCATCCAAACATCTTAGGGTCTATATGTTCAAAATCAAAATCAAAATCAAAATCAATCAAGGACAAATCCCAAAATCAAAATTTGCAACATATCCAAAAAAGTCCCAAAAGCCTAGTATCTCCTTCAAGATTTACCAAAAGATCATAACATCCGCATCATTCATCTTTTACATCATCATCATATCATCTTTCGATCCGCAATATATCCTAAAATTTTTTCACTTTGGGGCATAAAATAAAGATCAATCCAAAGAAATCAAGAGATTCATCTCCCATTCTTAAAAATTGATCCTCGTTTTATGGTTCAAACTAGATCTCAATACAAGAAGAGCATGGAAACCAACAAAGAAACACCCACTTCAAGTGATTTGAGTCAAGCCACTCCTGAAATGAATCCCATTGGGTAAGGAAATCTCACAATTAACCTTCCGACATCATCGCAAAATCCGCAAGAGGAAAACCAAGGAGAGGATCTTACCCTTGGAATGTCTCACGAAGAAATAACTGAAATGCTCCAAAATTCGGACAACCATAGAATCATCAACATCATGATGAGACTCAACCCTTCGTTATACATGCTTGAACTAGCAAAACAAGGGGCCAAGTTACCTTCGGATTTTGACGTGAGTACCATAGTGGAGATATCATTTCCTCCAATCTCATCCACCATTCCCATCTCATCTACACCCCCATCCCAAAACATCACGCAAAACATTCTGCAAATTACGACATCATTTTCTCCAACACAACCCAATGTTAATAAGGGAAATGCATTTCTTAATGTTATTCAAACACCCCCCCTTGTTAATAACCAAAGCTTGGATACAAACACCACTTTGGAGCAAAACATACCCGAAAATCCACTACATAAAAATGTTCCTCTCACATTCCATCATGATCCATCATCATCATTTTTTCACGCAACGCCTCGAACACCTCTTCTCACAAATTCACAAGAAGAGGGAGATATGTTCGGAATAGGGGGCATCTTCGACACCACAACATTTTCACAAGGACTTACACCCCTTACATTTCCACCTCTACCACCATTACCATTATCATCCGCACCACTCCTTGGTTTAGGGATTCCCCCTCTACCAAGTATCAATCAAAACAATATCCCAACCATCAATCAAAGAATTACATCGAACGCCCAAAATTTGTCGTTGATATCGCAACAACAAATGATGAATACACAAGCAATTGCAACATCATCAAATACCCCATTAACATTGCAAAGCATGGTCTCTCAAGGACCAATCACATCAACAACACCATCCATCATGCAAAACACCAACACCACCTTCACGAACACTATTCCAAATCCACCACCACCCCCACCACCACCAACTTCCACCACATCAATCCAATACAATGCAAAATTACAAGCTACTTTTCAAAGGGGATTCCAACAATATCTAGCCACACAACAAGCAACACAAGCTCAACAGGTGCAACAAGCCTCTCAAGCTACCCAACAAACACAATCACAAACATGAAAAATGATAGCTATTGGGGATAACGATGACCATTCAACCATTGCTGATAGCATTGACAATATTCCCACCACAATTGCTGAAAGCAATGATCAAGATCTATCCATCAAAGAGCACATTGAAGATGTTTCTATCTCACCCGAAGATCAAATCAACATATGTCAAGAGTCACTTTTCAATCACGATCAAAATCCACCAACCAACAATGATCCAATCAAAGAAATGCCAACACCATTTGAATCTATGGTTGAAGGCATTGGAATTGCCTCCACCACAATTGTTGAAAACAATGATCAAGATCGATCCATCAATAAAGATTTTTTTGCCTCATCCAACGAAGCATCAACCAATGACCATGTTGAAAATGTCTCTACATCACCTAATGAGTTAGAGGGAATATCTCAAGAATTTATTCTAAAGCATGATGAATATCTCTCACCAAAGTCTAGCAATGGTCCTTTCCAAGACATATTGACATCCTTCGACATCATGATTGCTGATATTGAAGGAATCTTCAACTCGACACCTAATCCAAGTCCACTCAAAGATCAAGAAGATATTAAGCCACTTCCCATGCTTAATGAAGATATCCAAGAACCATTTGTAAGCAGTCCATCCTTTGAAACTAACCCATGTCAAGAACTTGATCCAAAGCATGTCGAAAGCAACTCTGAAATAATTCAAGATCAAGAATTTGTATCTTAAAAATACTACAATAATCTAATGGACACTATGTTATCTATGCAAGATGATCATATCCATATAATACATAATCCTCCATCTACCCATGAGATGCTTTCTATGGATGGACACGCAGATGATCTTCATCTAGAACAAAATTCTGTTACACAAAAAGAGCAGATTATTAACTCCTACAGTCAAACTGAGTTATCAATATCAGGATCAGATATATCCCAAATTCAGACTGAGGACATTAGGTTTGCAGATATCCAACATTATCCGCTCAAGGAAACAAGTCAGACACAACAGTATAATTCAGAGTTAGCAGAACAAAAAATTGAAACATCACCTACGGTGGTCATTTGTCAGAGCATGTTTTCAAAACAAGAAAAATCAAGGAATGAAGGTGATACTACCACCTTATTGGGGGAAACTTCATCTCAAGCAAACGTAAATATAGGGAGCACGAAGAATCCTTATGATGAAACCGATGTCAATACTACAACTAGCCACGCCATGAATCTTCATCCACCCATCACCCCATCCACGAATTGGGACCAACATCAAAGGAAAGAATTGAATCAAAGTACAAAGAATGTTATCAAAGAAAAAGAAGCTAAGAAGCATAATGGACAAATCAAATATGCATGGATACCAAAACATACAAATAAAGATTATCCCTATCAAATTCCATCAGTTAAAGAAACTATGGGGCAAAATAAAAAAGGGAAATGTATCCGTGAAAATGTCCACAAAAGAAAAAGCAGGCTTTTCAAGTGACGTACAAATTTTATCAAGCGGTTGGTCCTAATTCCATGCACACTTTCGTATCCACCCATGATTTCTCATCTTTCGAAGTTTGGAGAGTCAAAGGTTCCAAACTGTCAACCAATCCATCTCTTATCCCTAAACACACTCCATCCATGCCTCCATGCATGATATACAATTCTCACATTGACCATGTATTGGAAACAAACCTTCATCATAAGGATTTCGAAGGCACTCTATCACGATGTGCGCACAAAGACAAAGTTAACTCCGGTATCGACAAAGCAAATCAGGAATCCCAAAAGCTGCATTCAAGTGCACGTATCTTAGCAAAGCAAATTCTTCAAGAAAGATATCAATGGCACATTATGATAGGGCATCTACATCAACAACACCTTGTGACTCAGCATGAGCTTAAAATCTTTCAGAAAAATAAAAAAAATAAAAAAATATGAAAATGCAAAAAAAATAAAAAAATCAGAAAAAGGATTGAAAACAGTAAAGATAAAAAAATCGTCCTCTAGTGAAAACCGCATGAGCGGCACTTTGGGCAAGACCATGACGAAAACCTGGCAAACAAGTGTCATGTGTGGAATTGAGCATCTGCGTGCACCAGTTCAGATGAAAGCATCTCATCCCATCCATAATAAATCAAGCATTCCATCCATCTCATCCATAATAAATCCAGTTATCCATGAACCATATATCCAATCCATTTTTATCCATCTGCATCCATCATCCAAGTTATCTTGATCTTGATGAAAGTTTGGGGAACATTTTATGCTTGCTTATGGTAAACATCGTGACATGGGTCATTTTCATTGATCCTATCCTATCCAACATTATCTGAGCCATGAAGCATTATCCAAAGGAGCATTCTTTATCTGAACACCTTATCTTATCACAAGATAATCCTTGGCATCCTTTGCATGCTTGCCATATCCATCCATCCATGACATTCCATACATTGCTAGACATTGGAGGCAGATGTTTGCATCTTTCTTAGAGAATAAATCTTGAGCTATAGCCTCCAACTTATGTGGCAATCCGAACATTGACAAACGTGAAACCAAATTGGTCAAACCACTTGTGATAAAAAATCCAAATCACTAGCCCATGGCATATTTTGACAAGCAAATGTTCCTTATTAGTCTTCATCTTTCATCGAACATCAATCCAAATAATCAATATCAGTCATATCTAATTGGTACGCCAACGTCACATCAAATCATCCAAACATCTTTTGTTTCAAACCAAGCATCAACAATCCTGATCAATCGAATCCAATCAATCCATAATCTTGGGATATCCTTCCCGATCATTGTGTTGCTTAACACTATCCTTGCATTGTTGTGCATCCTCAACAATGTTATCGTCATCAATCCTAATCAATCCTGATCAATCCAATCCTTGCATTGTTGTGTATCCTCAACAATGTTATCATCATCATCAATCCATCGATTCGATCAGTCAACCTTATCTTGGTTTTCAACAAAATCCAAAACAGAGCACTGATATCATCACACACATCCATATCAAAATCGTCAAAATCATGCGAAAAATCCAAAAACATCCAAAACATATCAAAAATCCAAAAACAGGTCAAAACATATCAAAACTCAAAAACAGAGTCGTCTTGTCGAACTACGTCATCTCTGAGCTTGAACGTAGGAAAGGTTGATCTTTGATCATCCCTCGAGACATTTAGGTCTGTCCTATAGGAGTCCATCATAATAAACTGACATCTCATCATGTATATCGTCATCTATAAATCAGTCAAGTCGTCAGTCAAACTACGTGGTCTCTGCGTGTATAAAATAGGCAAGGCTAGTCTGTTGACCAGCCCTCAAGACCCCTAGGCTAGGTCTTTAGGTTAGTCTCTTGGTCAAAACCTCAGAAAATCCCAAAACATCGAAAAATAAAAAATAAAAACATTTGAAAAATCTCGAAAAATACCAAAAAATCAACTTCAAAACATTTCAAAACATCAAAAACGTCTAAATATTTGAAAAAAAATCCATTCGCCTCATCTCGCTTGCACCCGCAATAACACCACTTATAATAAACTAATCGTTATCGTCAACCTTTGGTGAAACAATCGGAAACAAGTCTAGCAGGTTTTAAAGTGAAAACTCCAAAATGTCAGGTCTTAAGTCTAAGTCAGTGCGTAAGCAAGTTGATTATCTCTTCGTATCGGTAACACATAATCTGAAATGGTCCCATATCAATCATCCCTTATAAATGAAATGACGTGCCACCATCCACTAACATGTCCTAGGATGAATCCTTCCTACAATGGGCATTATCTATTGGCAATAAGTTTCGGTTATCATCCTTAGAAAACACATCCTCTTTCCGTTACCAGCATTGAAGAGCATCAACTTGTTTGTTTACTTGGTCTTTATCTTTTAACTTATCTTATTTTGTGCTCATTCCAAGGACGTCTCGATGATATCCCAAAACAACAAATTTAGAGAAATAGGAATGGGGAAATGATCATTATCTTTTTTCTACTGTGCTTGTTGGACGTTTTTGCAATATAACCTTGATGAATACTTGCTTTGTTAGGTATGTATGGAAGAGGTCTAGGGCAACTTGTTGACTATTACAAGGATAGGTTTACCTTTCTGTGTTTTGGCCCGAGGTGTCTGAAACTTCCGAAATACATCCTAGCAAGGTTTCCATATGTCAGGTGTGAACGAGAATACTCCTATCTGATTGTGAAGTCAAAGTCCATCATACTAGGTACAACGCCATCCTGGTTTTCTATACCTTGATGCATCATACCATGTGTGTTATCAAACATAAGAAAATTTGGCCCTTTGAAAATCCTAATTCCTCAAAAATTAATCATCATCATCATCATTTGCATTCGTGACATCTTGCGTCTTGTTGAAAGGACTTCTTCTTTTCTTACTAACCAAACTAACAAAGTACTATGATAGTTGATCATCATCACCATCATCATCATCGATCCTGCATCAAACAAATCATTAGCATATTGCATAAGCATATCATATAGAAATCATTAGCATATAGCATAAGCATATCATATAGAAATCATTAGCATATTGCATAAGCATATCATATAGAAAGCATACACATATTGTAGAAGCATATCATATAAGAAACATCGCATTCTTATCATCATATAAACAGGTTAACATTCTTCATAAATAGGTGCATCCATGACATTACATTTCACCCATTGCATTGCATCGCATAGCATTCATTTTGCATTTCATAATCATTTCATATTACCATCTAAATAATCACATAGCATCTACAAAAGCATGTCATAATCATTTTTGCATAATCATAATCAATAGATATATAAGCATTTAATTCATTATGCATACATACTTGCATAACATACATAACATCATATCACCACTTTTACGTTCATATCACATTACACATATCATTTTTCATTAACACATCATTTGCATACATCACTGATCATATTAAAATCCATATCACATACTGCATTAGCATAAAATAAACCATCATATAGTTAATATCATTACACATCATATCATAGGTTAGCATAATATAGATCTGTTAGTCATAATCATAATGCATAAACATCATTAGAAATAAATGCATCCATAAAACATCACTGCAAAGCATATAGAAATAAATCATACATGCATAGATAGAAGAACACATTGCATCACATAAAAAATTGGCTCATATATATCATATCATCAATATCACTGTCATAGTACAAAGAATAATAAGTGGATCACTGTACATATATGTCAATCAGTACAAAACACCCATCGGGCTTTCAAAAATGAGCCCATAGGGCACAAAAAGGACATCATAATATCCTGATCAAGCCCGATCTCCGTGGATGCTGCCCTCGCCTCTGTCACCGTGACCCTCTGGTGGTCTTT
>VDFB02392733.1:0-20990 GCA_007258455.2 Sequoia sempervirens | reverse complement strand
TTGAGAAAGACATTAAGGAAAATCATCGACAATTACTGCAAGTGTCAAAGACAATGGGCTGTTAGATTTGGAGCTAAGACAATAGGAAGTGATTTGCTCCTTTTAAATAGATGATAAACAAAATTAGAGTTATTCTGGCATAAAGGTTTGACATATCAGTTTTAAATATTGTGGCTTAAGCAGTGTCTTAAAGTTCAAATTTCGATTATAGTTAGGTAGATTTCATATTCACACGACACACCAAATGATATTCTGGCATAAAGATTTCCAATATCTATCTTGTTTAAACCCTTCAGTCGAAGGAAATCTTTTAAGCACACATATATAAAAGAATTTGTAATTTTAAAAAAATGTATTTGTATTATATAATTTGTTGCTGTTAGTTGATGAACAACAACAAATGAACTATTACACAGGTAATTGGTAAAATATTGGATGTATTAGCAATGAGCAATGTGCTCAATAAATAATTTACAAGATGTTATAGGATAAGATCGAACACGATCTTATCTCAGGAAAAAGCAGGAAGTTTCTAAAAGAAACTTCAGATAAGATCTCGAACAACTAAGACGATCTTATCTAGATATTTTACAATAATTTACATAGTTGAGCATTAATAAATAAATAAAGAATATTATTTTAATACCCTCCCTTAATGCTCAATCTATCAACTACACCAAGATGCCCCCTCAATTTTACAAACTTATTTGTACTGAGCGACTTGGTGAGAATGCCTGCTGTCTGATCCTCTGTCGGAACATACAGCAACTGAACTGATCCGTCTTCAACCAGCTTCCGAATGAAATGACAGTGAGTTTCCACATGCTTGGTTCGCTCATGGAAGACCGGATTCTTGGCAAGTTTGAGAACTCCTTGATTATCACAGAACAAGGGAGTCGGACTTGCTTGAGATATTTGCATATCTGCAAGCATCCGGCGAAGCCAAATTGCCTCACATGCTGCTTTTACTGCTCCCCGATACTCTGCTTCTGTCGAGGAGAGAGCCACTGCCTGCTGCTTCTTACTAGTCCATGTGACTGCACCGGATCCCAAACTAAACACATACCCAGACGTTGATTTCCTATCATCAACTGAACCTGCCCAATCTGAATCTGTGAACCCACTGAGTGTAGGATCGTGACTCCGAGTGTACAAGAGTCCAAAATCAGTAGTGCCCTTCACATAACGCAACACACGTTCGCTGCTACCCAATGATCAGCCTTGGGGGCTGTCATGAAGCGTGATATGTAGCTCATTGCAAAACTCAAGTCAGGTCTAGTAGCAGCAAGATAGATGAGGCTGCCCACTAGTTGCCTGAACAATGTTTCATCTACCACAGGTGAATCGGACTTAGCTGACAACTTAAGCCCTTTTTCCATGGGTGTGGAGGTAGGTTTGCAATCCTGCATTTGGAACTTATCCAAAAGACTTCGAGCATACTTGGACTGGGAGATGAAAATGCTGCTCTCTGTCTGCCAAACCTTAACACCTAAACAATAATGCAAGAGGCCCAAGTCTGTCATGTCAAAAGTTTTGCACAAGTCCTGTTTGATCTCAGTGATCAAATGTGCCGAACTACCAGTAATGATCAAGTCATCCACGTAGACAACAACAAGCAGAATCTCATTACTAGTATTCTTGACATACAGGTTCGAGTCAGATGGACTCCTCTGAAAGCCGTGATTTGTGAGGTACGTGTCAATCTTAATGTACCAAGCCCGAGGAGCCTGTTTCAGGCCATAGAGTGCTTTGACCAATCTGCACACCTTCTGTTCTTGACCAACAACTTTGAAACCTAGAGGCTGCGTCATGTATACTTCTTCCTTCAACTCACTGTTGAGGAAAGCACTCTTCACATCCATCCGATGGACTCTCCATCCAAAATTGGGTCATGGCGCGCGACTACCGTGATGGTACTTATTTTCCTTTTAATGTAGGGAGCAAAAAGTCTCCTCATAGTCAATGCCTTCTCGCGGAGAACCCTCATGCAAACTGTGACGAAGCTTTGTAATTTGCTCGGCGGGTTCCATCGCCTTTGTACTTCACCTGCGCCACCCATTTGTGTTTAATGGGCTTCTTCCCCGGAGGGAAAGACCGAAGGGCCCAAGGTATTCTTCCTCAAGACTCCTCGGGTATTCCGATTCCATCAGCTTTTCCCACTCGTATCCCTTTGCCTCCGGAATATGTCTGAGGCTCATAAACACTGTGGATGTTGGCCATGAGAGCAAAATTCACTGTAGACTGCTGATTGCTCTTGTTTCTGGAGGATCTACCCTCAATGAGCTCATCAGCACGAAGATCACTAATAGTCTTAGCCCACCATTTCGGTCGGAGAGTAGAAGTGCCAACATCAGATGTAACAGGAGGAGCTGGATTTGGTTGTGGATCGGGAACAGTTCGGGGCCAGAGGATGTTTATTATCATCCGGGAGGAAACCTGCTGAGCATCATCAAAGACTAGGTCTTCGTCATCCCTCCCATCAGGTGAACCTAACGGAAGTCGGACGCCCACATCAGGAGCTTGTAGAGGCTGATCCTCAGAATGCTAAACAGGTGAAGAAGAGTGAAATGGACCTCGTTCCTCATCAAAGACAACATCTCGACTGAAGATAAGACGATCAGTGTCTATATCAATCAGCCTATATGCCTTGTGGTTGTCACTGTACCCTGTGAACATGAGTTTCTGGCTCTTGGGGTCCAGCTTAGTGCGCTTGGCCTCTGGAATCCAAACATACACAAGAGAGCCGGAAACCTTCAAATGACTGATCCTAGGTTTACAACCAGACCAAACTTCCTCAGGAGTCTTCCCTTTAACAGCATGAGTGGGTGACCTATTAAGGAGAGACTCCATGTATTGATCGCTTCTGCCCAAAACTTGGTAGGAACACTTTGTTGCAAATATGGTTTGAGCCATCTCGCCCAATCGTGACGATTGCGCTCATTTACAACACCGGGTTATTGAATTTCGCGAGCATCACCGTGGTTGAGAATGCACTAGGAACAAAATTTCCCATTATCCGACCTAAGAGTTATAATACTAGAACTGGACTCTTTTTCAACCAAGGCCTTAAACTTCTGAAATACATTAAAAAACTCTGATTTCTGCTTAAGAAAGTACACCCACATTTTCCTACTATAATCATCAACAAAGAGAAGAAAGTACTTGCAACCAGTTACAGAAGAAGTAGACATAGGCCCACAAATATCAGCATGAACTAATTGAAGTACTTTAGAAGCGCGCCAAGAGTCGCCATCCTTGAATGGTGTGCGATGCTGCTTCCCGGCCTGACAAGCACCACAAACTTGATGCCGAAGTCCGAATGTCGTAAGCTATCTACAAGTCCCTCCCGAAAGCAGTGTCGAGAGAGATAGTGCACGCCTATGCCCGTATCACCGGGTGCTAAAGATCGGTGATGTACTGAATTTCTCACGCTAAGGCTAACTCCGAGAATCACTATGTCCACAAGCCTATAAAGGCCATGATCCTCTATCCCAACGGCCACCGTTGTGCGAGACTCACAATCAACAATTGAACATCTGTGCGAGCTGAACACCACATCCATCTAGGGAGAATGCCGCATAATCTGACTGACTGAGAGAAGATTGAGCTCGATATTAGGTACATAATACACGTTGAGGAATATGAGATCCCTCCCGCCAGAGTGAACCTGAACAGTGCCTGTGCCGCATTAATCAAACAGGTATTCGCCTCCAAAAAATCATCGAAGTCGCGGGGAAAAGTCTGTAAACCAGTCACGCCTATGTGAGAAATGATGCGAGGCACCATAATCTATGTACCAAGCAGAGGATTTGACATGGTCTGTTGGCCTTTTTGCCATGAGTGCATAAAAGGCAGATTCCTTCTCGCCAGAGTGCTCGGGCGACATTCACTTTCAATAAACCCTCCCGCCGCTACCTCGTAGTTTTCAAACGAAAGCACGCCAATCTTGATGTGGCCAAATTTATGACAAAGAGTTACATCAACATTTTTCTTCGCCGTGGAGGTCCGACTTGAGCCTTTTACGTGTGAAGGCTGACCTTTCCCTCGATGCTTCGGATGGGTTTTAGCTGCAAAAGCCTGGTCCGTGGAGGATGATGATTCACTGCTACCGAACTGTTGTCTCCAGCGATCTTGCTGCAACAGGATAGTGTACAGATTTGGAAACTTAAGATCAACATTAGCAGACGTAATGTTGAGAGTCTCTATGAAGTGTTCATAGGACTTCGGTAGACTCTTCAGGGTGATCACGACCATGTCTTCCTCCTCCATTTTGCGACCAATCGCATCCAACTGATCTCTGATCTCCTGGATTTTATTCAGGTGCGCTTGCAGAGTTGTCTTCTCATCCATCATGATAGAAAACAGCATATTCTTCAAGAAAAACACACGGCTTTTGTTGGAAGTTTCATGCAAACCCTTCAAGTGATCCCAGATCTCCTAAGCTGATTTTCCAAGTGGAATCTGAGGGAGCTAAGCATCAGTAATTGAAAGCTTAATAAGCATGACAGCTTCATGATTCTGCTCATCAAACTTCTCCTGATCCTTACCTGCTGTTTCGGGACGAGTAGCTTTGCCGAGGACCATCTGATCAAGGCAGCGGTATTCAAAAATTGTCAACATCTGCTGCTTCCAGGTGTTGTAATTTTTGCCATTAAATCTCTGACTGCCCTCTAGCATTAAATTACTTAAACTAGCCATCTTCACGCTTTTCAAGGCATGAAAAACGAGGTACTGAGAAGAGGTTGATGCACAAAACTCGAGGCATGAATTCCAATGCAAAAATAAAAGTCAAATATAGGTACAGTGTGTAGAAAATACAGTGTACGGATGGCACAAAATTCGAGGCATGAAAAACGATGCACCCAGAAAATTCAGAGACCAACCCAGTTGAGCTCTCGAAAAACCCACCAAGAATTTGTGATTAGAAAAAAATTCTGCCTTCAAAATCCGGGCCAAAACCCTAGACGAACTTTCTGGAACCCTAGTTCGCCATGAAAGGTAGAAAAAATTGCAGAAAATCGCAGGAAGGCACGCCTAAATGAAGAAATCCGCGGCCAGACAGAAAGCAAAAAATTTCAATACGTCTGGAAGAAATCGCGGCATAGAGAATGCAGCAAAATCACGTCCAAAGATGAACAAAAAAATCCAGGAGCCGCGCTTAAACCAGAAGACATGAAAAGAGACGTGCTTGCAGAAAATCGTGGGCTGAGATGAGATCAAATGCGGCCAGAAAGAGAGATGTCGCGCGGCTAGACGAATGAGAAGACGCACCACGAACTTCGCAGTCAAACAAGAAAAAAAACCGCGTCCTTGAAGACGTATTCAGAAGAAAAGAAAATGTGTCTTGAAAAAGCCCAACGCAAGTTGTAGACTAGAAGAAACGCCACGGAAAAAACACAGATGCTCGAACTGGTCACGATCAGGTCGCAAAAGACGACATCAAACAAGTGCGAACCACGAAATTACTTGCAGGAGGGTCACGATTTTCAATTAGAAAAAGTTCACGAAAATCTTTAAACAAAAAACCTCGAATTTTGAATGACAGGAAGCACATAAAAGTTTTTGAAATTTTTCCACTAAAAATCTGCTCGAAATTTTTAGAATAATAAAAAATTTCAATTTTTTTTTTTTTGGTTTATTTAACCTCACTCTGATACCATATTACATAGGTAATTGGTAAAATATTGGATGTATTAACAATGAGCAATGTGCTCAATAAATAATTTACAAGATGTTACAGGATAAGATCGAACACGATCTTATCTTAGGAAAAAGCAGGAAGTTTCTAAAAGAAACTTCAGATAAGATCTCGAACAACTAAGACGATCTTATCTAGATATTTTACAATAATTTACATAGTTGAGCATTAATAAATAAATAAAGAATATTATTTTAATAGGAACGCAAGCAAAGGAAGACAACACTCTCACTGAAGTTAGTCGATGAACAACAGCTGCAGAAAAATACCTGTTCGTGAATGGCGGTAGTCGTCTAACTGAAGATTCAAACCCGTGAATGTCGGCTCGCACTCGTCGTTGGTTGCAGAAAAAAGCCCTTAATCGCTTACAAACTGCCTGTAATGTAACTACGACCTGTTTTAATAGCATTTTAGCATGTAGGTTTATTTGTGTGGGACTGACGTGGCGATTTTTTTCCTTTTTCATGATTTTTTACCGATTTTTTCGTGATTTTCAATGATATTTTCTGGGTCAACCCTCCAGGAAAAATGTGAAAAAATCGGCAGAGTAGGTGATTTTTTAAAAATTGCAATTTTGGCAATTTTTTGTGGTTTTCTGCTTGTATGGTATGAACAACCAGCAGCAATATTAAATCCTCAAAACCCAATATTAATATACTTCATTGATACACATGAATTGAACTCATACAAAATACCCAACAACAATATTTAATAAATATGTATTGCAACTCAGAGAAAATGTATACAAAAATTTCCAGAGTTGTTCTGTTGGCGTAAAAACTAACACCTCTGGAGTGTAGGTTTGTACGGATAGCTATGCACACTACGTAATGAGTGCTCTTCAAATTAGGAGGGGAAGCTCCCTCGTAGTGCTGGAATGCGTGGAAAAGAAAAGTAATCTAAGTCCTATCTTTTTGTTCTCAGCTGGAAGAGGCACAAGGTTAAGAAAACCAAGAACGTTGCAGCTAAGGATTTTCTGGTTTCGCAGATCATTAACTACAACTAAGCTATCTACTTTAAATCTATCCAGCTCTCAAGAAAACAGAGCATGAGGAAATGGAGCGGGAATGATTATCTGACGATAAGCCGGATACGACTCACAACGTGAAGGCAAGGTGGCACAACTATCTCTTGTCTGAATAGGCTTATTGGAAACAACAATATACGATAAACTAAGTACAGATTCTCAACTTGAAGGCAAGGTGGCACAACTATCAGCTCAATCTGAATAAGTTTATTATTCACACACATCATACGATAACCAAGAACAGATTCTCAACTTGAAGGCAAGGTGGCACATCTATCAGCTCAATCTGAACGAGTTTATTGAACACATAACATCAAGGATAGCCAACTAGGATAATAAATTGCATTGGCGAGACACGCATACAACCTATGATCGACTAGCCACTATATCTAACTAAAGCAAGAATTCACCATCATAATTGCATGAAACCCTATGTGGCATAACAATTCATCATAATAGTAAATACTCATGAACAGATAAAACGAGCAATATTACAGGCAAGGTAGGCACAACATATATTCTCTCTCGTGCAAAAGTTCTTGAACAGATACAAAATAGCAATACTACAGGCAAGGTGGGCACAACATGTATGCTATCACACAAAAGTTATGTACAAATGAGCAAAAGCTCTTATTTATATACATCAAGGTGTAGGGAACCCTAAAATCGCCTTGAGTCAACTACATCTTGCAATGCATGCAAGATTTATTGCTAAACCCTAATAAAGCAAACTATACAGTTAACTGGAAAACTACCATCAGTTAACCGAAACATCTAATCTAAAAATGGACAATGTGCAAGCATGCACGTCCTTATTGAAAGCATGTTAACTGAACACTACCATCAGTTAACTAAAACCCTAAAAGAAACTCCAATGTGTAAAGCTAATCTCAGAATAGATATGCATGAGATGAGACAACGAGTTAACTTGAGAAAGTAACGCCAAGTTTAACTCCTGTGTAAAATGTCTATTCTGAGAGGTAGGAACTGAAGTCTACTGATTGTGATCTCGAACAATCAATCCCTCAACGAGGCTGTCAATTGCATCAGCATCTAAATGTCAGCAACTTGAGCAATCTTGGCAATCTTTGCACACTCAAACTAGCATTTCACTGACTCATAACTTTGGCGGCTCCGTAACTGAAGTGATGGCGATTATCTCCTCTGCAGCTTGATGCTTCTGACACTTTTGCATGACGAAACTGCGAGATTTGACTGCGCACACTCTGTTTGTGAGAAATACAAACGAACTTACTGCATATGCAAAATTCCAACAGTATCAACCCTCTAAACCGCCTTTGGAAGACAATCGGCTATACAAGGCATGCAACCATATGGATTTGAGTAACCACGCCTGTCAACCCTCTAAATGCATTTGATACAAATCGGTCTTAGCTTTCCTGATGAAATCATGAATTAAGACCGATTTGGTCTTGAATTCAATGTATGTGAACTGCACTCTAAAAAACTCCCCTGTTGACTATGAACACGGCTATATTCTGACAACTTTTCTGGAAAGCTAAAAATAGCCCGCTGAGGCTAAAAATAGCCTTTTGAAGAGTTATTTTCAGCGAAAAATCTAAGATATGGGTTTTGTCCAGAAAAAGATTCTAAGACAACCCAGAACGTCAGAAATACAAAAATCTAACTTCTACTCGACCATGCAAAGACTTTTCAATTGAGAAAATTAGAAACTCAAGAATGAATGTTCTGAAGTTAAAAATTCCTGAAAAATCAAACGCATGATTTTAATTCGAGGAAGCTATATAGAAATGATCCAGATGCTGAGACTTGTCGAATTTTGCCAATTTCAGGAACATGCGAATTGAAATCTGAGAAAAATTTGAGAATCAAGGAGGAAAAAGACGTTTTTTGTATGCTCTTCTTCAATGAAAATCGCCCTTGAATTCTTCAAATTGCTGATAAATGTGAACTTTAACCTGCAAAAAGAAGTGTTTGATGAAATCGCCCTTGACTGCTGATGAAGAATTCGCCTTTGCTCTGAAAATTGTCCTTTGTCTTGAGAAACTACGAATTTCCTTGAAGTTGTGAGAATGCTGAATGAAGATGGCGCCATGTTTAAATAAGGCAAAATTCGCACCAACTTGTTGACTGCAAGATTTAAAACCTCAGCTGAAAATAGAAGGCTTCTGATTGGACCCCTTTCAGTTACACTGATACTGACATTGAGTCCGGAAATAAATAATAATAAATTAATATTCATCATGCAATTTGCAAAGGCATCAATTTTAGAGATTTGCCATTTTAATGCCAAAATATGCAAAATAAATATTAAATATTATTTAACTTCAGTTGACAAATTGAATGAAGCTTTGAGATTCACCGGCGAACTTCACTAATTCCGAAAAGTCATCATTTGAGCTCATAGGCGTCCATTTGCTCAAGATATTGCACTTTTTATTAACTTCCTATTTTATAGCTGACGGCAAAGTCACGACTGGCCAACTTCAACACGATTTCTGAGTGACCGGGAGATGATGAGTGAGTGGAGAATTCATCGGAAGCCTGTTGAGCAAAGAAGAAATGTCTGCTGGGAGACACTACTGCAAAATCCATCATTTAATACCCTGAAAAATTAGGCGCCCCTGATTAAATTCATTTACGGGTTCCAGACTTAACCATTTTCCTAAACTACCATCTGACACTTCAAACGGCTGCTGACGCGAACTGAACCCTCGCTAATAGGCAACCAAGCTTCACCGCGATGACTGAGGTATTCCAGATCCAATGACCGTACGCAAGCATCTGAAAAGTTCATTAAGGGCCTAAAAAGTAAAAGCCGCCAAGCCACAGTTGCATTGACACCATTTTGACGAAAGTAGAACTCTCAACCAGATGCCCTATTTTGACCTCTGATATCTGGAACTGGATAACCCGATCGGTATTATCCGTCCCAACGCATAGCCGTAAGGATTCACAAGAGATATCTCTGAGGTGACGGCAAGAAAATTGCTTCTCAAATCTCAAAATGCGCATTTTATTTAAAATATACGCATCTATACTTAGCCATTTTCCTGGATGTCTCAATTTTCAAGATTTCATTAAAGACCTCTTCATAATGAAAGGCCATATCCCAAAGGGGTCGACGCTACCGGGCTCGCTGAATAGATAGCATCACGCCAAGTCTCGCGGAAGACTTCAACGCCAATGACCTCATCCGTGCCTAAAGGCTACAGGCCTCGGATCAGAAATACAATGCAAATTTTATGTTGGTCCGCCCGCGAAATTACGGCTTGGTAGTCCTCTGCCACGATCACTGAAACGCCGGATCGACAAGCAGGATGATGCATCGCGAAGCTAGACTAGAGTAGTACTGATGTCAGGAAGACTTCGTAAGAAAATTTTACCATCTTAAGGGTCATTTTAACCAGCGCCCCTGAGCTATAGTTGCGCTGGAAATGCAATGAAGAAGCTTTGGAACGTGAAATCTCCATTATAAGCTCATCTTCAGACGTCAGCTGCCGGAGCTCTGAGACTCGGATGACTGCGTTTGATAGCTCGTCGGATAAGCAGACTAGTCGCGAAGAGATTGACTGTATCAGCTACTAGAAGTACCAAGATCCACCCCCCCTTTAAGAAGGGCGCCCTCAAGCTATAGTTGTGCTTTTTGCTGAAAAAGGACAAATTTCTCATATGTGAAACTTTGGAAATTTCAACTTCTGTCGCTAGTTGCCGGAGCTGCGGATCTTGGAAAGCTTCGCTAGATAGCTCATCGGATAACCAGACCAATTCTGAAGAGTTTGACTGTATTATGAGTACTTTCAACAAAATCTTGACCTTCAAAAAGAAGGGCGCCCCTGGGCTACAGGTGCGCTTTTTTGCTTTTCCTTGAAAAATCTTCAAAAATTGACCATTGAAATCATCATCTCAATCACTGAAATGACCATGTGCCATGTGAAATGCTGTCGTGAGACGCTCCTCCATCGTGAAAAGCTCCATTTTGAGTCTCTGATTCAGGTTATGATCAATAAAACTGACTTTGACTGACAAAATATTGACAAAAACTCCATGCTTGATATTGCCCAAAACTGTATTTTACATCATTTTAGCAAGGTTAAGACTCAATTATGCAAAATGCCTTAGTGAAGCAAAAAATTTTGGTTTGGGTACAACATGTTCATAGTTCATACTTCACATAACTCAAATATAAATAAATTCTTACAACAACAATCTCCGAAATTTGTCTTCATAGAAGACTTCACAAATTTTGGCAACTCCGCCTACAA
The DNA here is from genome assembly GCA_007258455.2 of Sequoia sempervirens. NCBI lineage: Eukaryota > Viridiplantae > Streptophyta > Pinopsida > Cupressales > Cupressaceae > Sequoia > Sequoia sempervirens. Next base: position 10,018 of record VDFB02392733.1, on the reverse strand, counting down.
AATTCCCTATAAAATTCTTTAAGCACAAATACAAACCCTGTTTGGATCCACCTCTAAATCTGAAATGAGGGTTTTCGTCCCTGCTCACTGAATCCTTAGCACATTGTTGATCCCTGGCTGGAATCACACTGCTTTTCGAGTTTTCGTCCGATAGGAATACCGTTGGGGTTTTCGTCCCTCCGGTGAGAAATCTAGCCATAGGCACAAATCTCCAAGAGAAATAAACAATATCCAATCTAATCTGCTCAAATGAAACCCGTTAGCCCTATTTTATAATCTTCTTGGGAACTTTCCGGAATTTTAATATAAAATTCACTTTTAAAATATTAATTCTTTTTCCCTCATAAAAGTGACTTATAATATTTTAATATTAAATATTTACCACCAAAGTAACTTTTTAAATATTTGCTCCATTCTTTTAAATAAGTCACTTTAATAAATAAATAATTAATTAAATATAAATGCCCCAATTATGAATTTAGTATATTTAATTAATTAAATTTTGGCTGGTCGGAAATTGGGGACATTACAATTTTCAATGATCCTAACTTAGTCATTATGCATGTTATGTAGCCCTTATCGCCAATGGTTATGAACCTTCCAAAATTGTTAAAGGAATGTATTTAGATATGTCTCTTTATGTATACCTTGTTATTCTATATACCAAATATATCCTGTTAGTGTTTTAATTTGTTCAATTGGGACAACACAAAATAGAACAGTGTGTAAGGTAGAACCTTTCTTCAAATTGGAAAGGGGAAGCTCCCTTGTAACAAAAAACTAATGTAAAACCCTAGAACACTAAACAGTGAATAGGATTTACAACTTTTCACAGCATGCACAAAATACTCTCTTGGTTTTTGGTATGCTATGCAAACAAACTAAAATCACCAATGGTTCACCGGCATGAGGACAAGACTACAACAGTTCTTCCACAGACGAGAGATTTTATCATTTATGATCACAAGTAGCAGCCTAAACTACAATAGCTCAAAAACACACACACACACACTTGATGGCTAAAAAGCAGACACTATAAAGTAAGTGCATGCAATAACTGAATCGGAGATTTAAGACAACACTTTATAAATTAAGTACTTGAAAATTGCATACAAAGCTACAACTATTCAAATTAATAAATATCACAATACAAGGCTTGCCATAATTACTAATCTATAGTCAATTCACCAATCTTGTTCACAAAATATCATAAATAGAAGTAGCTTGAACAATAATTTCTGCAGCAAGTTGACTTAAAATTACTATTAGAAAATTTGAGTGCTAAAAGCACTGATTTATAACCGTTTAGAATGATTTTGCATGCTCATGCAATCAATCATTTCTTATATTTTGCATGGCAATGTTTTTTATTGCAAATATATACAAAATTAGATGAACTGGAGTTTATGCTGAAAATTAATTGCTTGCAAACCAATCAAATAATTACCAAAACATCTAAAATAGTTTTGTCTCAAAAATAGGAAATCTATGAACAGATTTCAGCTAATAACAATATGCCTGAAAACAAAGTCTTCTAGAAACTTATCTATCAATAGCACCTCTCTAAAAGTATCAACAACTAAAAATAGTTAATCTGAGATGTCCATTGGCTCCTGTGGTGTTGCAGGCTCTTGCTTTTGAAATCCGTTTTAGCTCTGATTCCTTTGGCAATATAAATGAGCTCATTCTGAGAATTTGGATCTCTAACACGTCTTCACTTCTAACAATCAGTTCCTCGATAGGAAATTGCTCTTTCACCCATGCTGACATGTCTGGATGTTCCAATAAGTTTATCTTTGTTATCTTTATCGAATTTCTATTGCCCTCCAAGCTTTTCTTTTACTAGCCTATGATACTCACAATTCTTACTTTTGTGTCATATTTTCTTAGCCATTTGGTCATCATAGAAAGAACATAGGATAGAGGATATGAAAGAAAAAATATCGTGCTTGGCATCTTATAGTTTACTCTTCTGTTTTCTGAAGGTTCTTTTTGCTGCTGATTCGAGGTTTCTCTTTATATAGCTTTGACCACTTAAAGACTTGATTCTCTTAAGCATCCTTGATAATTTCTGCCTTTATTAATTCGCTGGTTCTCAATGGAATTAATTGATTGAGGTGCATCAAGTAAAGAATTATATCTAACATTTATGCTCTATTTCAGAGATATCCCTTGACTTTTCTGATTTTATTTAGAAGAGTATATGACTCATCAATGATTCTTATTACCTACTCATATACTTGATTGATAATTGACTATCAAATGAAAGACATGATAAACCAAAATGTAGACCATGATAAAAAAATTATAGAACACAATTAAACCTGAATTTCTATGCATAAGCCATATAGTAGAGTTAGTGACAGTAGGACTGCCACTAGTCCTATTGGATTTGTTTCTAATGAACCAATTGTTGTTTTGGATGCTCTCAACACAAAAGCAGTATGATGATTGGTTCATGCGGTTCTTAGGAGTACTTGTTGTGAGTTTGTTTCTAAACTCAGTAGAAACTTGGCTTAAAAACTTAGTGAGTTTGAGGTTGAGTTACTGAACATAGAAAATTACTTGCGAATTGTGTGAGTACTCAATGAGTTTTAAATTTATGGCTGGACAGATGGTAGGAACAAGATGCCAATAAAATTTCTAGTGGCTTTGATAGGCACTTTGGTGTTTTCGGAGTTTGTATATTCCTTGCATGAAATCAAGAATGGTAAGACTCTGTGTAATCCACTGGAGGGGGTGATCTAGAAGTTTGAGGTGGAGAATGTTGTCCAAATTATCATGGACAACATAGCAACTTATGTAGTTGTGTGGAAACTTATTGAGGAGAGACATGCCACCATGTTTTGGAGCCCTTGTGCTACCCATTGCTTGGATTTAATGCTTGAAGAAATTAGGAAGATTGGATGGATCAAAAGTGTGGTTTAAGATGTTGGATAGATTATGACATTTATTTACAACCATATTTGGGTCCTTAATTTGATTAGAGAGCACACTAAAGGCAAGGAGCTTGAATGTTTATGGGGGACATGATTTGCCATCAAATTCACAAAGCATTTTAGCCTCAGTTCCTTGTCTCAAGTAGATGTTTGTGAGCAATGTTTGAATACAATGTCCACAGTCCAAAAAATTAAAAAGGGGGTAGGTCGCAAATATAGTTTTGATGAGCTGTTCTTAAAAACTGTAGAGGAGATACTTAGGGTAAGTAACAACTGCAATCATAAGTTTTATGGTTATTGTGTGTTTGTTCTTTTTTTCTTTTTGGTTAGTATTGTTTAATTTTCTAATAATTTAAAATTTATTTTTCAAATTTTTAGGTGGCAAAGCTTTTGGTCGATGGGGACTACATGCCAATGTGTTATTTCTATGATGTAGGGGCATCTAGGTCTATAAGTGATCTTGCATCTCCAAGGAAAACAAAACTAAATAAATATATAAATAAATCTCTTGTGGCTGCACACCAATTTCTAGTGTTTGCTTGTGCAAGAGTTGTGCAAGATCTTTAGTTGCTACACGAAAGGTACTAGTTATTGCACAATAGTTCTCAACTGCTACATAACATTCTTGGTTGCATTTATTAATTTTTTCATCAAACACTTTGTATGTGATGTTCTCAAGCCATTTCAGTTAGAACGAGGCAGAATGAGTTCAAGGGGTTTTGTAAAATGGGAATTTCAAACTCCAGCAATTTTTCTCAATAACAGCCCCAACATGAAGATAAATATGCCTCAAAGATGAATGCTTAGGATTTGATGATTGTGGATCATTACCCAATCATTCATGAGGACATTTAGGGCCAAGAAATAAAGCAAAATGACTGCAAGGAACATAAGGATATATTTGGAAAACAAAGATTAAAATGGTAGGGGTAGGTGTGTTAGACGAGGAGACAAGCTATTTGAGCCAAGTGGGGAACAAGGGAGAACATCAAGAGCACAGATCTAATTGAGAAGGAGAAGTAAAAATGTGGGTTTTTATGTTGAGGACAGCTAGGCAAATTTGGGAAAATAGAAACTTTGTTGTAATCATAGCATGTTTGTAAGCCTATAGAAGATATGTAATAAAGTAATGTCATTAGTTTTGTTGCCAGGCAAGTTTGTTTGAGGAGTTTGTAGGTTGCTGGGTCAAGGCAGTAGTTCAATTGACCTCCCTACCTAGATTCTATCAATTATTATTAGAGCAAGGCTTTCTTTGTTGGGTTGTTTGTGAGACTCTAGAGAAATTGTTGTAGGTGGGAGAGGATTTTGCAATTGCAGAGAGCTATGAGAGGAACACATGGCACACGGAAGTAATCCTATTGGAAGAGATGCAAGACCAAGGGCACCTATAGTTGCAGACTTATCTGAGATTATGAGAAGAATTATGACTAGGTTGAATGCAATGGAGACATCACAATGAAAAACACCACAAGTTGAAGATGTGACTGATGATGAAGAAATAGAAAATCAAGAACTTGAAATAGAAGAGATGATGGATGAATTTGATAGCAGATTTTTAAAAGCAAGCTATTGCAAAGGCGGGTAGTAAGCCAAAGGTGATGCCCTTTGTAATGGTGGAAGTTTAACCTTTGAGGAGCATATGCATTGGATCACTAATATGGAGAGATACTTTGAGTGAGTTAAGGGAGGATCCCAAGAAGGTGAAGTTTGCTTGTACTAGGATGAAATGTCATGCATCATTGTGGTTGGATTGTGTGCAAATGGAAAGACAAAGGAGAGGCAAGGAGACAATTAAATCTTGGGATATGATGTTCTTAAAGTTGAAGGCCAAGTTCTTGCCTTCAAATTACTATATGAGTTTGTTTAAGAAATCATAGAATTTCAAACAAAAGGAGATGAGTGTGAAAGCCTACATGGAGGAGTTCTACAAGCTCACCATTTTGGCTGGTCATGTGGATGACGATGCATAGAAGCCTTAGAAACTTGTTGATATCCTTAGTTGTGAATAAGCTAGGACTATGGAATACTATTTTGGCATAAGCTGAGTTTCCATACAACTGAATTAACAAGGGTACAATGAAGAGTCCTTTCGAGTTGTGTATAGGTCCAAACCTATAGTACTAGACGAGTTGAGAAATACAATTAATTTGGGAGTAAGAAGTGTTGTAGTAGAGATGAGCACTTTTAGATACAAAGAACATACTGATCTCAAGAGACGAAAACAAGAATTTGAAGAAAAAAAGAAAATAGGAACTTCTAACAAGCTAAAATGGAAAAAGATTCAACCTTGTAAGATCTTAAAGAATTTTATAGTGAATGTTTATGAGATAGACCTCTTGGAAGTGGTGGATATCTTGCCAATTTTCAACATTGCTGATTTGTATCTTTATTGAGGGAAAAACAAATGCAGAAACAAGTGCAGGCTCAAATTTTTTAATGAATGAGGCAAAATCATTGATTGATTCTAGGGGAATCAAGGGGACAAAAGGGAAGGAATACAATGAATATTTAGTGAAGTGGAAGAACAAGACAACTAAAGAAGCAATGTGGATGAATGCATTTGAACTTGCTAGAATTGGAATCTTAGTCCAAGATTTCATGAAATGTCCATGATTCAAAGCTCATGGTTCAATTCACCTACCTAGTGTGGATTGGGGTCTGCAAGTGATATTTAGAAATAAATAAATATAGAAATAAAAAAATATATAAGTAAATCTGTTGTGGCTGTGCAATAGTTTCCTATAGCTGTCCAACATTTATTAGTTGTTGCACAAGATCTTTAGTTGTTGTGCAAGAACTCCTAGTTATTGTAGAACAATTCTTAGTTGCTATGCAATAGTTCTTAATTACTGTACAACAGTTCTTGGTTGCCTTTATTAATTTGATATTTTGTCAAACACTTGGCATGTGAAGTCTTCAAGCCATTTCAGTAAGAATGAAGTAGACTGAGTTTAGGGGTGTTTGTCTAGGAAGATTTGGAAAGCTTGATCTAGAATCAAATGGTAGCTACAAACTCAAGTAATCTTGTTTAATAATGGCCTCAACATGAAGACAAATCTGCTTCCATGATGAATAATCAGATTTTGGGAATGGGAATTATTACCCAACCTTTCATGAGGAGATTTAGGGCCAAGAAGATGAAACAAAGCAGGTGCAAAGAACAAAAGGAAAATTTTGAAAAAGAAAGAGAAAAAAAGGTAGGTGTAGGTGGGTGGGATGAGGAGATAGGTTGTTTGAGCTAAGTGCGCACAAGGGAAAACAATAATGTCTAAGAGTCAATTGAGAAGAAGAAAAATGTAGGTTTTTGTGTTGAAGGATGATCCTAGGCAGATTTGGTAGAATAGGAATTCTATGGTAATCACAACATATTTGTAAGCTTGTAGATATTTTGATAATTTTAATTTGAAAAAGTAGTGTCATTGTTTCCATCATAGCTTGTAGACTCAAACTTGGGAGTAATTGTAATATCGCAGAATTGCACCTAGAGGCAGTTCCATATTTCCACATTCCTGCCTAGCATTTATGAGACTCCAAAACATTAATGGCAAAACCCCCTTAGTCAAAATGTCGCGATTCTAACTTCAGGAGGACAAGTGGCCGAGCAACAGAAGCCTGGAAAAAGCGTTTTCTGAGAATATAGGCTTTGGACAACTGCGTGGCGCACAAATGTCCACGCGACGTGCTAGCGTCTTGTCCGTTTCTCGAATCTAAAACGTGGAATCTGGAAAGCTAACCCCTGCGACACGTGTCCTGGCGGTTACATTCCGAAAGTAACAGCTCTTTGCCGCCCTTGCAAGCATAAAAACCTCTTTTTGCCTCTCATTTGGGGGTTGGAAGATTGGAAGACATCACTCAAGCTCTTGTTTTTCTTTAGCCACAGCTTTGAGACTTCTCCTTTGATAGCAGTGCATTCTCAGGCGAAGCCATGCCGGACTGAGGTCCCTCCAGTAGCAACAGCTCTCAAGCAAGCACTCAACGGTGCGTTCACGTGCTCCGGAGAGGGCTTTGGCCCGTAAGTAACGCTCTCTCTCTTTTCCTCACTTTCTTTCCACAAGTATTTGTTTAATTTATCGTGGTGCGGGTTCTCCTTGAGTGGGTCTTGCTTTCACCACACGCTTATCGTGGTGCGGGTTCTACTCCTCGAGCGAGTATTGCTTTCACCACACGCTTATCGTGGTGTGGGTTCTACTCCTCGAGTGAGTATTGCTTTCACCACACGCTTTACTTTCCTTTCCAACTTGGCTGTCCGTGGAGGTGGGAACACCAAAACGGGGTCTGACTAAGGCAGACCCCTATACAGCCACCCAACAACTTTCTCCTTGATCTCTTATGTGTAGGTTACGAAAAAGGAACTTGGAGTGAAGATTTGAGCATTCGAGAAAGGGGTAAGCTCTCTCCAAGTATTGTGGTATTTCCTTCAACTTTTGGCTTTCTGATTAAGTTAACAATTCTGTTATATCACTCCTAAGTCTGAGAGTAGAATTACTTTCTATCCGTTGAGTTTCTGAGTCCTCTGTCACTCGGGACGCCAGTGCGACTCTTATGCGACAGCGTGCCGCGCTGGCGTCCTAGTTCTGCGCTTACATCTTCTAGCCGAGAGCTCTCTCTTCTGGGACAAAATACTTCTGATTCGGCTCTCTTAGGATCTTTGACTATTTCCTTTGAGATATAACTGTGTTTTTGGTCCTTTATCATTTTGCTATTCTGAGGTGTATAAGGGCAGTTCGTTCCCTGATGATCTCTCGAGAAAGGAGAGACCCGTGTGCAGCGAATCCCTCTTATATCACATTTTGATGAACCTGATGTGAAAGTCGAAAGTTTATTTGCGATGTTGCATGTTTGTCATAAAGACTTTTCTGAGGAAGATTTCGATATGCTGGAGGATGCCCTAGATGTTATCTTAGAGACATTCCCTCCTGTCTGTAAATCTCCCAAACAAGTCTTTTCTCGAAAGGCTGAGGGATCAGTAAATGTGGTGGTAGTCTCAGTGGCTCCCCCGAGCCCTAGGAAACCTGTCATCTATGTAACCCCAGCCGACCCTGTTGTCGGCGAAATTCTAGGCCACAGTAATTCACCGGACCTGTATTCAAGGTTCGTGAAAGCTACGGATTCCACATCTTATAATGCCGTTGGGCACACATATCCTACAAGGAGTAAGAGACAAAACTTGAATCAACAACCTTCTATTCCCACTTCACAACCTACTTCTTTACCACCTTCCCAATTGAGCCTTCCTGCAACACCTAGACTTGCGATCAAAGCGCCAGGCGATTATGATCTTGTCGAGCAGCTTCGCGTTACTCCAGCTAAGATCTCGCTTTGGGACTTGCTTCAGACCGCTCCGGTTTATTAGGAGATGCTTCAGGAGGCCCTGCAAAAGATTCTCTTGCTCACCTCCACTAGGCCTATGGATGTTAATGCATTGTTGGCTCATATTCGTGCGGATTCACTGAATATTATGTTCCACCCGCAAGAACTCCTGCCTCCGGATGTGCAAAAACAAGCAAAGCCTTTAATGATCATAGTTAAAGTTAATAACATCGGTATTAGGCGTACTCTCGTTGATACCGGATCGACACTCAACGTTTGTGGTATGGACCTACTACCTAAAATCAAAGTTGATTCGTCTTCCTTGGCAGCTTCCTTGTTGTACATTTGTGGATTTGATAACATTGGCCGCCAAGCTCTAGATACGATAATAATACCTTTGCAGCTAGGCCCCATTACCTTACCCATGTTAGTTTATGTGATGCCTGGACCTTTACCTTACAATCTCCTTTTAGGGAGACCTTGGATCCACGCTATGGGTGCGTTAACCTCTACTTTACATTGTTCTTTGAAATTTGTTGCAAACTACTGGGTAGTCATGGTCAAAGCGGATCCATAAGGCGTTCGCCTCTGTGAACTGGCTGCTGCCGGTCACGTTTCAACCATGTCTACCCTCAAAAATTGTATTCCTTCCTTAACTGCCGACGCTATGGCGTGTTCTTCATCGATACCCTCTGTGGAAATCGTTCCCAGGGCGAGTGTTGAAACTAAAGAAACACCTAAAGCGGAGGATCCCGATTCCCCCATATCATCTTCTCAAACAAACGCCTTCCTAGGGGATGATTGGGGTTCCTTGAACTTTTTCGATTTCTTTATTGCAGAGTACAAGGTAGACCCCTCTTGCATAGACTTTCCGCGTGCCCCTGGTACAAAGGTGGATAATATTCCCGTGGAGGAGAAGAAGTGCGACCTTGTTTAGGAAATCACTCCTTCCCACGTTGAGGAGAACAATCCACCTCTTACAAAAGAAATTAACATTTGTGAATCCGACAAAGGAGGTGAAAGTACCCCCGTAGAGACGTTTGATGTGTTTTTGTGACCGCACCAAACAGCTATAATCTAAAATAGGGTTTAGGGCTACCTATCTTCTCTTGATCAAAGTATTCCGTGGTGCTAAGATTGCAAGATAGATCACATCGCTCAACTCCAAGGTTCCTATGCTTAATAGACCAGCTTTGGTTGATGTGTATTTGGTCAGGTTCTTAATGCAGGGGACTCTACAATTGTTCAGATTTCCTGCAGTTAGCAGCTAATGTATGATTTTGAAGGGGATTCTTGCGTGTATGATTTGGCAATGTAGCTTGTTTTCCTAAAACTAATCAGAAATGTGCGGAAAGTAAAAGAGTTTAGGGCCTAAGAAACTTATATGCTATTCTAAATGTAGGATATGTGGAGCTTCGTTTCAATAGACTTCAACCAGATTTCACCTAGCCTCACGTCGGACAGCCTCAGTAAAATCGGTGCAATCTTCAAAGGGATAACAAAGGATGTTCAAATTATGATTCAACATGCATACACCATCACAACGACGCATATAAGCATACCAACCACAATTGAAGTTAAACTCAAGGTGATTTCCAGTCGACCACGCAAGGCGAACTTATCATCAACAAGCCGCTAGTGGTATGGAATAAAGTGAAGCTATCTTAATAAAACACCACATATCAAGGTAAACTACTTGCATGCAAATTACGCTACTTGGATATGAAAGGAAGAAGAGACCTTGCTAGCTATTCATGACAAGACGAATT
>VDFB02392732.1:0-18390 GCA_007258455.2 Sequoia sempervirens | reverse complement strand
GTATTGTAATTATTATTTTTAGATTTGAAAAAAATAAATGTAAGTTTCGTTAATTATAGTGTTTTAGTATTGCTAATTAATTATTTGCATGACCTAATCCTAATCCTAACTTACACCCTAATTCTAACCCTAATCTTAACCCTAACTCTAAACCTAACAATAAATTCTAAACTATTATCCTAATCCTAGACCTATCTCTAACCCTAACTATGATCGTAACCCTAACCCTAACAATAAAGAATTGTAGAGTGACAAAAAAATCTATGAATTAATATTGGGAGTAAGATTTGAAATAAAGATGGGGATGACCCTGCAATGTAATGATTGTTGCAAGGAAGTTCCATCATTACCACAAGAGTTTGAATCCTACAAGTGGATGGTGGGATGAACAATTGTCAATGACAAGTAGATGGAGGATGGAGTGGCATTGGTGGATGCATTTGTCATTGGAGGTTGCAGGTGCTTGATCATTGGCGGAAATGACGTTGCTTGGTGGTGTTGTGAACTACTTGATGAAGATGCTCGATGATGGTGTTGGCAGAAGAATAATAACAGCAGAGAATGACATGAGTAAGAGTTGTGGTGGTGCAAGAGAGATGAAAGAGATGAAGGAGAAACAAAAAAGGTGCAAGGATGGAGGAGGTGGAGAAGAAATAATAGGGAGGAGGAGAGGAGAGGAGGAAGGAGGCAAAGGGAGTAAGGTCGAAGGTGAGAAGTACGGTGGTGGAGGAGAAATAGAAGGAGAGGAGGAGAAGTGAGGAGGAGGAGGAGGAAGATACGAGGAGTAAGGAAAGGAGGAGGTGGAAGAGTAACAAGGCAAAGGGAGGATAGGAAAGAGATGAAGGAGAGGTGGCATAAGAGAGGAAGAGATGAGGTAAAGAGAGAAAGGAGGGGGAGGAAGATGTTCCTGCGATGAAGTCCTCTGAATGTGGCCTCACTATCAGTCAAAAGCATGCCTACCAAAAAAAAAAATTGAAATAAAGATATTAGATGAATAAATTTTTGGATCATTATATCTATTAATCATATTTTAGTGATTTTTATTAGTAATATTATTTTATTTTATTTTTAATTTTTAAATAGTTATAACCATATTTTTTACCTTATTCATAATTTTAACCCTAACCTTAATTATAATACTTTTAGAATTATAATAATTAATAATAATAGGATTATAATTACAATTTAATTAATAATAAGAATAATTTAAAGTTAATAAAATTTGGAAAATAAAAAAGTGGCAATATCAAATAGTTTAATATTTAATTTAAATTTTTTATTTTAATTGTATAAAATTAAATTTTGATAATTTAATTAATAATTATAATAATTTTAGTTATTTTAATATAATTTTAGTTGTATTTATGTATGATTTAAAGTTAATAAAATTTGGAAAATAAAAAAGTGGCAATATCAAATAGTTTAAGATTTAATTTAAATTTTTATTTTAATTGTATAAAATCATATCTCAATTATCTTTATATGCTAATTTTTTATTTTTTATTTTTTGAATAGTTGTAACCATATTTTTTACCTTCTAGACCTAACCTTAATAATAATGCTTTTAGAATTATAATAATTAATAAAAATAAGATTAGAATTATAATTTAATTAATAATTATAATCATTTTAGTTATTTTAATTTAATTTTTAGTTGTATTTATGTATGATATAAAGTAAACAAAATTTGGAAAATAAAAAAGTGGCAATATCAAATAGCTTAAAATTTAATTTAAATTTTTATTTTAATTGTATAAAATCAAATCTCGATTATTTTATATGTTAATTTGTGGATGTGCTCTAATTTAAGTTGGAGATTTTATTTAATAAAAAAACAACAATTACATAAAATATTTAATGAAATGATCAATATAAATAAATAAAAATCTTTTAAAAAAATGTTAAAAAAATCGTTTTAAGAGAAATAATTTTTACAATTTTTAAAGTTAAATATTTAACATGTTCACTTTAAAAAATATATATATATTTGAAAACATAAGTATCTAGAAGATTTGACCTAACAAAGGGAACCTACTCAATGTCTAAGATAATATAATCTCATCTTGACACCCCATAACTAAACTATGATTGTTGACTACTATCATTAGTTGGATAAATAAAATATACTTGATTATTGGCAAATAAAATATTTGTTTAATTTAGATTAAAAAAATGGAAGCAAATTTTGAAGTTATTATTTTATTAATTGTCAAAAGAAATGATTGATTTATTAAAATTATGTTTGTTGAACATTGAGTTAACATTTTGTGTACTGCAATTATGGATGTTACTAGCATATATATCTTAAATACATCCATCTAAAGATAAATCACCATAAAAAAATATCACTCAAAATCATAAATTGATATCAATTTTATATTTATTCAATTTTAGCGGTAGTCACGAAAAATTAATTGCAACAAATTAATTTGTTGTGACATGAATTGCATTGTCTAAGACATTATTTCATGCTATTATGATAAGACAATGATATGACTAAAACTAGGCAACCTAAAATGTATTAAGCATCCATAGATATCTTAAATACATCCATCTAAAGATATCAGTGCTTATAATTAATCATACTACTATATAATGAAAACAATCAGATAAATCACCATAAAAAAAATATCACCCAAAATCATAAATTGACATCAATTTTATATTTATATTGATATAAATAATTTCCTTATATTTAATCAATTTTAGGAGTAGCCATGAATAATTAATTGCAACAAATTAATTTGTTGTGACATGAATTGCATTGTCTAAGACATTATTTCATGCTATTATGATAGGACATTGATATGACTATAAATTAGGCAACCTAAAATTTACTTACTTCATAGAAAATTTGAATCATTATTTCTAAAAAGTACTATAGGGAGGTAACGTGTTCAACATTAAAAATTCGAGAGTACCATAAATTTATTTGTAAAAACTAGTTTGACAAGTGTGTTTATAAAAAAATAATTATGATTGTTATGATTTCTCATTATATCTATTCTAGATGGCACATTGATTTTATGTTAATATTTGCATACATCCTATTGGTTCTTACAATAATAAAAAATGCTCTAGTAATCGATCTAAATGAAAGAAAAAGTCAACTATCCAATCATATCATTGTATTTTCCTTCTAAAGTTTTGACAATATCTTAGAATATTAATATTCTTAAAAGACTATTTCTCTATTACCTTATTGGCATATGTTGAATGAAAATACTAGTTTATGTCTTCTCTTCAATATATTTTCCATTGAATTCCAATTCATTATTTCCAAAGATCAATAATATGACTATATTTTCTCCACTACAAAACATATATAATTGTTATGATTTTCTACCATATCATATATGTTTGAAAAGACATTGAGAACTATTAGTCATTCACCACATACTTAGATAAGCCAAATAAGTCAATTATTCATTTACTTAGATTAAGCATCCACTCCTTCACGAGGAGTGCCCAAGTGTGTGCCCAACTCCAGTGGATCAAAGAGGGGGCCGTGGAATTTTTTTCTTTCAATATCTGCAACAAATAATATATCTTTGTTGTATGACCCTACTAATGTTCAATAAAATTGGTGATATACACACAATTCAAAGGTGGTACCTAAGTGAACAACCCACTAAAGCCTTGTAAATACTCCATTTAATTATCAACCAAGGCTAGTGTAAGCTTGTGATGATGTTGGCACTATATGTGCATCCAAAGACTCTATACTACCTATATCATCCAAGTATAGGTGTTTGCACATGTGGAAAAACATAAACTGCAAAAACAGTAAAAATAATTGAATTTGGAACTATTGCTACAGATACTTACAACTAAAGGTTGTGACTAGTTCATTGTCAAATGTAACTAACTAATACTATTAACTTGACTTACTCTGGAGGATAATGCATTAAGACAAACAAAGCATGAAATATAAGACAAGATCTTATTCATGAAGTCATTTTTTATTTTGGCAAACTTCTTTTTTATCCTATTTCTCCTTCCAAGAGCCTATCCACATTCTTTGCACCTACCTACCCTGAGACCCACCAGCACCACCACTGACACACCATGATGATTTATTCTGACACCACAGGACACCAACAGGATTGCAGACATAAAAAATGCCTTAACTCAGACGTCTCCACCACTAACCCTCCTAGAGGAAGTTGCAATTCACTACTAAATGCACCAATTTTTATTTTAATTTCTTTTAAAGTACAAATAACATGCAAAAGCACTCCAAACACCGTGATATGGGCTGACCACGCAATCAAATAAATAGATAAAGTACAAACATGTGTCCTGATACTCTGCATGGAGAAGGAACAACAAACTCCCAAAAGAGAATACACTCCCTCAAGGAAATTCCTTTGATACCCCAAGGTCAAATGTAGCTTTAAAAAGACATCATTCCTCCTCAACACAAGACAGCATAAAAATTCCCACCTCTGTAAACACCATACTACAAGCACCTACAAAGAGGTCTCCAAAGGACTATCTCAGCCTGCATTTATTTCCATATCACTTTGTGTGGTCTGTGCCTAGTGGTAGATGGTCTTGTGTAGGAATTCCCCTGCTTACTTCATCTCCCTAGTGATGGAGGGAGTGGAACCTTTGGATTCCACGCACGTGGCGGCATCTTATTTTGTTGCACTTCTGCTCATGTGGTCATGGATTTCCCCAAAATGGAAGAGCCTCGTGGGGAATCAGGGCTTCTTCCTCATGCCTTGTTCTCTGGGCCCCAGCACACATTTTATTACCCTCAGCTTGTTATCGAGGTGGAATTTGTAATATGTAATCATTTTGTTAATTCACAATTCTATTCTAGGAATATGCTGTAATCTTGTTGTTTAAATATTGACTAATTGAAATCTTTTGGTATTTCTTATCCTTCGTTGTAAGTTATCTTGTATGGAGTGTAAGTTGTCTCATTTCCTTAAGTGTTTAATGTTTTGTTTTATATTGATGTTTGTTGTTGTTTGGGTTTTAAAGTAATCTTTGTCTCGTGGCCTTAGAGGTTGTTGGCAATGTGTATTCATCTTACGTGTTATTTGTACTTTAAAAAAAAAAAATTGGTGCATTTAAGTAGTGAATTGCAACTTCCTCTAGGGTTGCGTGGCGGGGCATTACATTAACATCATTCTATATTAATATTTCATCATCACTATTTAATTAAATAATGATATTATTTAATTAAACAAGTTTATCAAATATATACATACATACATATATATATATATATATAATTTAATTAATTGTAATTAAGTCGAGAGGTGTCTACATGGCATCCAACAATATGCGTAAAGTTTTTGAAGTTGCTTTTAAAATGAGAAGCAGGTGGAAGTCATGTGCAACTATAGTAGATTTGATGAAACAAAAAGAATAAATAAATAATATTTTTGATCGCAAAGAGAAATCAAAATAAATCAATAAAAAAAATAGAGAATGATAACTCTCAGAGTATTATATATATATATATATATATATATATATATATATATATATTAATATTTAATATATGTATGCTAGTTATAATCTTAGATGTAAACATGATTCAAGATAACATACATAGTTAAATCCATAAATATTTGTTGCTATTATTCATGGACTGTTGAAAAATCATTCCTACAATCTTAGATGTAGTTATAATTCTAATTTTAATAATTTTATTATATTTTAATTAATTAAAATATATATATATAATTATAATTGTAATAATAAAGGTAATTGCAAATTTTAATTTTAATTATAATTATTTTAAAAATTATAAATAAACTATAATTCATTTTAATCTTAGTTTTAATTTTAATTAATTTTCATGCTAATTAAAATTATTTTCTAAAATATAACAAAAGTAAAAGGTAACATAACATCTAGATGCTAATTTTTTTCATATTTTTTAGTCAAAATATTATTGCATTCATATTAATTTAATATTAATATAATATACTAAATCATTATGAATTAAAATATAGCATTATTATATTATAGTTTATCACATAATATATATAAATATATTAAAATAAGAGTTACAATATAATATTATTATTAATTATTTTTCTATATGTATCTATATAGAAAAATCTCTTTATTGTGTAGTATATTGTGATTGCAAGTATAGGTAATAAAAATAGATAGTTCAATTTATTATTTTTTATTTAAAAGTTTATGAAGTTTATTTAATGGAGAATATATATTTCAATTTATTAGTTTATTAAGTTCATTTCTAGTGTGATTAAGTTTTATTCATAGTTATGACACATACACAATAAGACCATAATTTTGAAGATTAAATATATAGTTTTTAAAGTTCAAATTATAGTCACTACATCAATAGGATCAATGTTTGACATTTTATGCTCATAATATGAATAAGATGAAAGCCACATACATGTAAATCTTCAATAAGTGCATATTCTAATACTTGAATAAATAAATAAGTGAAATAGTTAGGATTTTTAGAATTTAGAAGATTAAGTATAAAAAGAAATATTCTAAATTTACTATTGCATATAAAAGTAAGTTTCTTAACTAGAATTTCTAAAATTAAAAAAATTAATTTATGAAAGAAATATTCTAAATTTACTATTTAATATAAAAGTAAGTTTCTAAAATTTAGTATAAGTTAGAGGTTCTAAAATTTTAAAAAGAAATATTTTAAATTTATTATTTTATATAAAAGAAATTTTCTAAAAATGAAAATAATTGTTATTAAAAAAATTAAATTAATGCATTTAAAATTAAAGAATTAAATAAAAAATGAAATATCTTAAATTTAGTATTACACATAAAACTCTACTGATCATAAGGTTTATTGTGTTGTTTAGTCAGCTTCCCCATTATCTTGGTCAGTGCCTTATTCATATACATGGTGGGAAGTCAGCTTCCCCACTGTCTTGGACAGTGCTTCATATTTATTCATGGATCACTGGCTTTGCTTTTGCTTCAAATGGAATTGGAATCTGCACAGTTTTTGTGGGTTATTTGCTTTACTCAATGGTCTGGTATTGAGTTTTGGTGGTCTTGATTCAAAAGGAATTTTTTGTCCCTAGTTCACTTGTTCATGAGAATCTTGGTGTTATCTTTGATCTAGGTGATGATGATATTGAATCTTCTTTAATGAAGGTGGTGGGAAAATTGTGGTTGCAGGAAAACTCAAATGCTTCAATTATTGAGATTTTATCTCATTGTTTCACGATTATCATGGATGTTCTCCTTGATGCTGAATTGGTTCTTATTATTGCTAACAAGTTCATGCTTCTTGATTTGATATCTATTTCAGATCTCTGTGAAGCATTAAATTTGCACTATTTTGATTATGGTTCATTCCCCATTGTTGGATTTATTCATAAGAATGTTTTTCTTTCAATGGTTGTTTTGGAGATCTTCTTCTAGTTATCAGGTCAAGAATTACGAGTGATATTTTTGTGGAAACTATTTCGGGGTGTTTTCAGCTCAAGGACAAACTTCCTCCTGAGATTTCGTCTGCTGGTGTTAATTTATTTTTGGCATTGCATTGTCTACTCAATGAATCTGTTAGGTCATTCAACAGTGACACTTCTCCTCCTCTGAAGAAAAAAGTGAAATTCTCTTTGGATCATCTACTACCACTATCATACTATGAAGTTGGATCTAGTCTTCTACCTGATGAGGAGAAGTGTTTTTCTTTGGTATCTGGTACCAAGCCATTGTATCTTGTTTTGGGTCTTTTTTCTGTGGGGGGCTTCTCTAAGGGGTTAAGTAATAATTTCGTGTTCGGGGTATCTTTTTGGGTTTGGTTGGGGTTCTATGTTAGCTTTTCTATCTTTTTTTGGAGCTATAACCAGAGGTTTTCTTCCCTAGTTCTTTCTTGCCGGTATGCTCCTTTTGAACTAGGGCTTGTAAACTTTTTCCTAATCAATAAAATGTTTAGTGGCATAGCCACTTTTATTTATATATATAGTAGACCTAAAGTATATAATAATCTAAAAATAGAAACTTGAAGATATAGTAACTTAAATATATAACAGAATTTTCATAATAAGTGCACATATATAATCAATTTAAAATTATAAAATGAAATACAAAAAAATATAATAATTTTATCATTACACATAAAAATAAATTTTTAAATTAATATATTTATTAAAATTAGCATATCTATCTTTAAAATTTTAATGTAATTAAGAATTACATTTACACTTAATTTTAACATATAATTTAAAAACAATTTAAATGATATTGTATACATCCAAAATTGGTCTGGAGAATATTAATTAAATATTGATTATTTAATTAAATTAATGAAATATTTATTCTTCTGTACTATATAAATAAATTGCAAATTTATTTACACAGTTCCTATTTTTCTTAATTCCTCTATTCTAATTCACCCTCTTCAAGATTTAATTGAAATAAAAAAATCTAAATAATTTGTTTTATTTTAATTGATTCTCTCTCATTAAATTTGAATTTCATCACATTTCTACATGTTCCTCTAACAACCTTCCACCTCACCCTCCAACTCACCATGTGTCACATGAAAATAATTATCTGTATTTTCTAAAATGGATATTTGTTCTCAATAATTTTAACCACCTCAAGGACACATGGCTCCTTCATTCAAATTATTTTGTAACGCCCCGCCATGCAAACCCCAAAGGAACTAATAAAGATGCAACAACTTTTTTTTTTTAAAGAACATATTAAATGCATTTAAGTATTCCAACATTACAATGATCCAAGTTACACAACTAAATCCCTTGGGGTACACGAGGTGGCATTACTAAACTAACCCAAAACAAAGATAATAGACTAAATCAAGATTAAACAATTACGTAAAACCATTCATTCCCACATCATCAATTAAAACATCCATTAACAATAACCATATTAATAAAAGTAATTCATATTAAACCATATATGTAAATGAATTAATCATAAAGATGATAAATATATATATATATATATATATATATATCCCGCAGATACAACATAACATAATTAACAATTACAAATCATAGTTCCTGAATGATTACATGGCCTGAATATACATTACATCAACATGATAGTACAACATGATGAACATATATACAAATTACATCAAGGTCATCCCAACACACGTGGGAGATGATACATCAATGAATACATTACATCTAAAGTATAAACATACATTTGGTACATAAGAACACTGGATCAATAGCATCTGCCAAAACCCTACAATAAAAGATACAACTGCAACCAAAAAGGGAACCCAACGGGGTGCGAAGCACATTCCACCCAACCACCCCCTATGCTGGGAGTTAACAAGGAAGGATCCCTGACCAAGCACGTCTAACAGTAACACAAGACTAACTCTAGACAAGACAACATAATGTCACTAACCACATGGAAAACATTCAACGATAATTCACCAAAAGACATAACAATAGACCACTTTCAAAACTTAACATTAAATCACTTTACAAATGATACAATAGTAACTCACAAAAACAAATCATCATTAAATCTCAAGACATAATATCAAAGGACTACTTCCAAAACCATCCAATGACAAAATAATAATCCACTTCCAGAGGACTTCAATAAAATAACACAAATGGAATGTTAGAGGAGAGTGTCATCGCATGGCTTAACATGAATTATCCAGACAACATATCACAAGGTGCCACCTCCATCTCTACATGGATTATCCAGACAACCTAGTTCAATGTTCCACCTCCATCTATGGTTCTCCTGACAGCCTATCTCAAGGCACCGCTCCATAGGGTTACTCATGCGGAATCGTTAACCTTTCGTGAAGACAAGGTAACGATCTTGCCAACCACAGCCTTCTCGGTCCCCTTTAGTCTATGATAACACTAATAGGTAGACGAGGCATCATAATTATCTTGTTAATGTTTAAGCCCCACCCACAATTAATTGCTTAGGTTATCACTGATTACTATAACTCTATGTGGGTTACCCTGACAGCCCCTTTGTGCACTGGCCCCCACTAGAGCCACTCTCTCTAAACACTCAACACAAAATACCCAACATAATAGGATTGTATGAACAAGAAATACTGAACCAATCAAATAGTTTATCCATGAGGCTTAACCATCTCGCCCACAATCATATGCATAACATTCACAAAGCGTTACAATCCAAGTGCAAACTAAATCACAACCATGGTCAAACATAGACCAAGCATCAAAATATGAGATCACAATTACACATCCAAGTGTACATTAACCAAAACCAAAACATAAGAACAACATCAAATTTCAAGATCAAAAATAAATAACAGTATCCCCACCTTTGGAAGCCCTTAATAATAACTTAGGCTCCTACGAAAGATAAAAAAAATCCAGGGTTTCCCACATAACATATACCCCAGAGAAGAAAATTGAAATAAACTAATGAACAATCTCGAGAAAACAATTACATAATGACAACGCCATAAAAAGATATTTCCAATACTCAATAAATTTCATTTAATTACTAAATCAATAAGTCGAAGAAATTCAATTTAATAAAAGGAACACATACTTTATTTTCTAAATTCCCAATTTAACTATAACATTGCAAATTATGAAAATTATCTATTATTTCATACTCTCAACATTTATAACTTATCAACATATATATATATATATATATATTTACACATACACACATATATATACATATATATATATATGTATGTATGTATGTATGTATATATATGTATGTATGTATGTATATACATCGCTAAAAGTGTATATATATGTATATATATATGTGTATATATACATATATATACACTTTAACGGTATATACATATATATATATAATATATATATATATAATATATATATATATACATATATTATAATCATCCATTTTAAAACCACATTATACAAATTAACCTAATAACCATTGTAATTAATAAAATATAGAGAGAGTATATATATACATATATATATATATATATATATATATATATATATATATATATATATATATATATATATATATATATAAATTAATAAACAAAATATATTAAATTAAATTTTCAATAAATAAATAAAACTTTACCCAAGGCTGTCCGCGCAGTACCAGTAGTACTGCGTACCCCCCTGTGGGGAGGACATTGTAATGCCCGCCGAGCAAACCCCAGAGAACACACACAATGAAAATAATTTTTATTTTTTTAAACAATTAAATTAAACATGCAATAACATTAAACCATAACCACATAGCATATCACATGGCATTAACACACTTGGTTCTCTGGGGCACGCGAGATTACATCGCAACAACTAAACAGAAATAAAGATAAAGATTATAACATAACCATTTAAATTATAATAACCATAAACAATGATACATCCAATATCCGTGATGCGATAACAATAAACATCACATAATACATCCATGATAAATCTCTTACTAGAGATACAAATGAGCCTAACTATTACATCATCATTTTACTGTTACATTACAATTTTCTTTGACAAATGAATTACATAGAATTTCCCAACATGGGGATTGATACAAGGATAATGAAACATGAAGTACAACTGATCACTGGTACAACTCCACTGCGGAAAGCTGAGAAGACAAGATGTTGATGGGGAACCCAACGGGTGCGGAGCACGTTCCACCCAACCATGTGAATTACAAGTAACTCACCCCCTGTGCTCAGAGATGACGAGGAAGTGAACCCGACCATGAATGTCAAACCGACTCAACCACAACATGATACAAAACAAGTACGACTCAAGCATGCAATGCACAACCATCGACGTTCTCAAAACACATAACAAGTTAAAACCATGAAACTCATCACAATAACATGAAGTACTATCAATCAACAATCATGAATCAATTCACAAGAATCAAAGGCATCATAAAGATACAATATCCAGAAGAATTGCAACAACATCCCAAATACATTTCTGAATAAATCTGAAACAATAAAAAGGACACGATTCCATAATAAATCTAAACAACCATTCAGTACGCAAATCCAGAGGCAACCAGAACCAAGGAAAACATATTTCAAGTGGGGGGGATCATCGCATAGCTCACATGGGATCCCCTGGCACTTCCTCCAACCGAGGCGCCGGCACCCAACTAGGGATCCCCCAGCCCTAAAATCAGAAACAACAAAGAGATTACAATATCCAGAAGCAACTACAAGCAAAGCACAAGGGTGTCAAGTGGAGAGGGTCATCACATAGCTTTCATGGGATCCCCTGGCACTTCCTCCAACTGAGGCGCCGGCACCCATCTATGGATTCCCTAACCCTCGAAAATAACATAAATATAACCATATCCAGAGGTGACAAGAAACAAGAACAAGGATGTCTAGTGGAGAGTGTCATCGCATAGCTCTCATGGGATCCCCTGGCCCTTCCTCCTAACTGAGGCGCCGGCACCCATCTATGGATCACCTGGCCCTTCCTCCTACTGAGGCGCCGGCACCATAGGGTAGCTAATGCGGAGTCGATAGTCTCTCATGAAGACGAGACTACGACTTTGCCGACCACGGCCTACTCAGCCTATCACTAGTCTACGGTAGCTCTAATGCATAGACGAGGAATCCAATTTTAATTATCTTGTGCGTTTTACTACCCATCCCCCTAAATTCTATCTTTAGGTTATCACTTGTTTAACTACTCTTACATGGGTTCCCCCGGCACTTCCTCCATCCGAGGCGTCGGCGCCCACGAAGAGCCACTCTCCCCATGACCCCTAACATATCTCAAAACTAGGCAAGGGTTGAACTAAAACATAAAAAACATAAGACCACAACCAGTACACGCGAGGCGTTAACCCTCTCGCAACAATTCATAATCCAAACGTCTTAACAAACTGTTCAACCCTTCCTAACAGAATGCCAATAAGTTTCAACTCCGAAAGTATAACCAAAACGAGGATAACATTTAAAGCATAAACTCAACACAAGAACATACGAGGCAAATCCATCTCGCTATAAATCGTAATCACAACGACTACAACCACGTACAACCATTCCAAATAATAAAGCTCAAAAGCATGTAATACTCTAATCGCAAAGATACAAGTATAAACATCAAAGATATAAGACATGCCTCTGGAGAAGACCAAGATTTACAATAATCCAATGAGGTTCAAAAACACAACAGAGATCCCACATCACAAGATAAAGGTCAATAACAATAAATAGAAGACAATAACAAGATCACACAATTATCTAACTCGAGAAGATGATTCGACCAATCACGTATAAAATCTCTATTTTAGTTGACATAGAGTCGAAAACAAAGAACAATAAAATTATTGACAACTTAACTAATTTACTTTCTTTAATTTCTCAAAGATAATAAATTTCATCAAAACAAACAATCTACTTTTCATCTATTACATGCACTCAGTTTCCACGACCAAATTTACCATAACTATTTTACAATAAAATAATTTTACACTATTATTTAAATTTTATCCCAAATAAGTCATACAACCTAATATTCCCAAACAGATATTTAGATTAAAACACCCAAAACTAATCATTAAAAGGTTCAAAGTCTTAATCATAACCAATACATTTGCCTCGATGTAGTTCGCAACAACGAGTTAAACTTATTTTCTGTTTAAAATATTTGTTCAACTGAATCAAATAATAAATTAATACCTTAAAAAGAAATATATAAATACCCAGACATAAGCACTTTTAATCATTTTCAATAGAATACACCGATTACACTATTTTCTTAAACATAATAAAATAATACCAAACAAAATAATTATAAATACCTACAATATTTTCATATTTAATATTCTACTCAAAATATTTACTCATACTTATGCAACAGGTACACACAATTTATATATTTATTCATTTACTCTGTTATTAATCATATGTTATATCTTTTGTTATAAAATACAATAAATTAAAAATACAATAAATTAAATTGACTAATCAAAATAAATATATATATCTATAAATAAGAATCATAAAATAATTGCCTATATATATATACCTTTTTGTCTGAACTGCACGTGTATATATATATATATAATTAATAACATTTAACAAACATTTTAAACTATATTAATAAATTTATATACAAATTTTAATTAAACAAATCTTAATAAAGATTAAAGATTTTAAATACATACAAATCTAAATTAAAAAAAACAAATCTAAAAATGAAAGGATTTAAGTCCCAAGCAATGGGGACCAGCTGGCGCCAGTCCCACGGACTGCCCGCAGCAGTCACATGGACTGTTGTGCCAGTCCGTGGCCTGGCGCAGGGGCAGGCGAGGGGGTACGGCCTGCGCCGTCCCTCTCCTCTCCCATACAAAACAACTTTATTTATTTATTTTTAATATAAAATTTTATTTATAATTTTTAATTTCATTTAATTTTTTTTTTATAAACTGAAAATTCGTCCTTCATCTGGTACGGGGTGTCGTCGGCCAATTCGGCCATAGAAAATAAAGATAATTAAATTTTGATTTAAACAAAATTTCGAATATATAAATTATTATGCACAAAACATTTAATAAATAAATATGTATATATTTGTATATATATATATATACTTAGAATATATTCATTTAAAAATTACAGAGAAATAATTCTTTCAGTCACAGGCACAGAGGACAGTAAGATAGTAAAAAAAAACATTATATATATAAAAAGAACAGCTAAGAATAATTTTTCAGAAAACCAAGAACATCAATTTAAGAATATATTGACTAGTTGAATATTTCAGAAACTAAATGTGTTTGAGTTGACAGTTTGGAAGTAGATCACTAATTTCCTTTCTTCTTTAAAATTTCTAAACTAATATCTTGCACTAGTTTTCAGTTCAAACAGTAGTTTATCCTATATTCACAAAGTCATTTTTAATGAAGTTTATTTTTCCTTTTTTCTGAAGCAACCAGATAAAAAAACAAGGGTACGAGAAGAAGACTACGAGAGGAACCTGGAGTCCAATGCAAATTTGAAGATGCCTAACTAATAAAATACCACATTAATCAAACTACGACGACACACGAAACACAAGCCACAAATGACGACAATTACAACAATGAACAATACCAATCAAACGAGATGACCTGACATCATGGGACGGGAGGACTTCATCGTCACCTCTGTATCAACATTTAACCGTTGGGTTATTGGTGCTCGCCCTGTCCTGCCGAAGCAGGTGGAATCGAGACTTATACCTGCAAATCCTGCATACAAACGAAGTTGTGTACATGTGCATACATATATATATATATAATCTCAAAGCGTTAAATCGAAGTACTACATTGTGAGAAGGAATCGCAACATAGTAGGGCACTCGCGAACGAGTGATGCCATATCATCCTTCATCACACCTATTCTAACCATCATAATATAATCAATAGATCAACATTTCTAACTAACAATCATTTCATAACATATATAATTAAATCACTGCATCATATCATAATTCTGAAAATCAACTAATATAACCAATCATACTGTCATACGAAATAATCATGTCCATAATGAAACAATAGCATCATCTAACATTTAACTAACCAAATCAAACAATATCATCATCGTCACAAGTAGCAAACAACCGCATTGAAAAATAATAAATCCAAACTACAGAGAGGCATTACAGACATAGTATGTAGGTACTTCAGACTCTCGTGGGGAGGTCGGCAGGATCAAGCAAGACACAAAGATCATAATGGGATGCATTTCTACGACCATTCACACCTCAAAATAAAACATTAAAAATTTTTATAAAAAATTTCTTTTATAATTTTTATTTTCATATTTTATTTTTTATTTTTTTTAAATTTCAAATGAAGCAAATCAAGTACGAATTTCAAAATACAATATATATATTTCTTTTAAAATCACAGGCACAGCCTCCAAAAACGTAAGTAAATATATATACTTTTTACAGGAGACAAAGTACTTAATATGCATATATATATATATATATATATTTGTCCAGAATATAAATACAAAAATCAATAATATGAGCAACAGATTGATTTTTTTCTTCAGAATCAAAAAATAAATAAGGTATACACTTTTAGTTCCCATAATAATTGATTTTCTTTTCAACCAGAAATTTCACAATTAAATTTAATGAAGGTTTTCAAAAGATTTTTCAATAAACTCAAAATAGATCTGACATGTAATTTTGATCTTCAATTAAAAATGAATTTTATTTCAAAACAATAGATTTCACTACTAAACTATAGTGAAGAATTACAAAAAGGTTCTACTAAAGTTTTCTACAGAAGATTCGAGGGTTTTAAAGACAACCAAGTTTTCAAATCACAAAACTTCTTTCAATGAATTTCTTTTAAGCACAGTAAGCCAGATTTTGTTTATAAAACAATAAAATAATAATAAATAACAGAAGAAAACCTGGAGTCCTTCGTTCGATGAAGAAACCCTTCTATAGCCTCCTTTCGATTTCCTCCTGCAGCTCTCTTTTCGAATCTAACTTTTCTTCAAACAATTATTTTACCCAGAAGCACAGACAAAGCTATTTTTATTTTATTTTCTTTTACAGACCAAAACAACAGACAAATCCCCCCCTGTGTGAATAACTGTTTCCAAAATAATAAAATAATCCATAAAATCAATAAAGCTCTTCAGCTTTTTTCTCAAAAAATCCTCCTTTCTCATTGGTCCTTTTTCCAACTTTTAAAAGCACACACTTATCTACAATTTTAATTAAAATTTAATTATCTTCTCAAGATATTATCCACACAAGATTTTCTAATTTAATATTAAGAAAAAGATAATATTTAATTATCATCATCAATATTCATTTAAATTAATTTCTTACACTTTTAATTAATTAAATCACTTTTTAATTTACAATATATTTAAATTTAACATTTTACTAACTCGCAATTAAATCAAGTAACAATGCAACATTAATTAATCTTATAAAATAAGATTAATTAAATAAACACTAACCATAAATAAAAGTAAATACCCAACAATCAAACTACACCACAATAAGGACAAGACTTCAGTCATTACACAACAACTCACAATAGGACGACGGACTTGGAATGGGGACACTTCCAAATCAACTCCATTTTTTAACATTTTACCCGTTGGGTTAATTTAATGCTCACCCTATCCTGCCGAAGTAGGTGGAATCGAGACTTATTCCAGCAAATCATGCATACCAATAAACATCAAGTAACATGTATATATACATAATCAAAACATCATATCATGAGAAGGAATTATAAAGATAACAGCACTCGTGAAACGAAAGGGAAAAGCTTCAATCGGCCCTCACCACATCTATATTCTAACAATTACAATATCAATGATGAATTAACATTTCTAAACTAACTGATCATATGATAACATGATTACTTATCTACTGCATTATAATATAATATTGAATCCAATTAACATCATCATAGAATCATAACATCGACATATATAATACTAAGGAAAAACCATTGCATAATCAAATAATCTAAACACCACATAAAATATCATAAATCATAATAATAATGTCAATTGTAGCAATCAACTAAATTATGCATCCGCACACACCAAACAATAAGTAAAGACAATCACAGTCACAAAGCATCAATCAAAACCACAAAAGTATCAAGTCCAAACAATATGTGGAGGAGACATTACGATTTTTCTTTCACTTGGCAAGATGGTTTTACTAAAGGGAACAATTGCCTTTCTATCTCCATCCTTCTCATTCCTCATCGTCGATTTCTCTAGATCAAATCTCAATCGTTCATGGTTGTCAACACACCAAATTCCTTGGTAAAATCTATAAATTAGGGCCCATTTACAAGTATTTCAGAAGGAGTATTTGCATATCATAAAATCTATAAATTAGGGCCCATTTACAAGTATTTCAGAAGGAGTATTTGCATATCATCACTCTGCAGAAATTCATTCAAATCTTTAACAGCTTAGTTTTCATTTTCAATTCAGCATTTTATAATAGCTTAGCAACTAGTTTATAATCATGGCTCCTTTAAGTGTTTCTTAGTTTAATTCAACATTTAAGATCATATGCATTTCATTTCCATTACCATAATTTTGCATTGTATCATTTCCATATCACTTTGTACACAACAACAAACTCATCATGTCATTTTATCATTTCCTTTAGCTAAATCATTTGATCATGTAGATGTAGATTTAGATTATGCATTGTAGTTAAATAGGCTACTCGTTTCTTAGGTGACATTCCAGTGATTCATGCACGAATAAGATATAAGAGCATAATTACTAGGACATTTAAGAATAGAGGGAGATGGGATGTTTTTAAGGAACTATTCTATCAAATTGTGTTTTTATTTAGTTAGATTCCCTTACTATAATACTTTCCATCTAATTGTGTGTTATTAGTTTGATATAATTCGCATATTTTTCCTACACACAAAAATTGGCACCCACTGTGG
>VDFB02392731.1:0-18515 GCA_007258455.2 Sequoia sempervirens | reverse complement strand
TGCTATGATGTAGATGCAAGATTAAGCTATGATGATGATTTGAAATAATAAACTTGAAATAAACATGATGCTATGAGATTAAATGAACTAAATGCATAAACTCTACTTAATTGCCTATTACCAATGCTTGGATTCACATAGGTATTTATAGAGTTTTTCAAATGATTTTGATTGGCTGTCTCGATTAACGGTTGTGATAATTCCTGGCAGATCGAACGGTTGAAGAAAGATGAAATTGAAGAGAGAATAGAAGAACCCTAAAAATAAGATTTTTCTATTTTATTATGAAAGAGGAAAAAGAAGAGAAGATAAGAAATCATCTTTCTTTAAAAGAATAAAAGAAAGATTTAAAGCTGATAAATAATTAATTAAAAAATTCAATTATTTATTTATGGAGGACATTCATCTTTTCTTAATTAAATAAAATATTTTAATTAAGCTTTTAAAAGCAGAAGAAAGCTTGTGATAAGAAGAGAGCTTTAATCATGTTTTATTGAAAAAAGCAGAATATCTCATAATTAAATAAAATATTTAATTATGATATGAGAAGATTGCACAATTAAATAAAATACCTAATTGTGATTTGGAAAGAAAGCATAAGATATTTTTAATTAAATAAGATTTATTTAATTAAATCACTTTTATGAAATTAATTAAATGAAACATTTAATTAATTAGAAGAAGAAAATTAAAATAGAAGAAAAGGATATTTAAATTTAATTAAATCAAAAGATTTAATTTAAATTCAGACAGTGATAATTAATTTAAATAAATAAAATGTATTTATTTAATTAATTAAGTGGACTTATGGAAATAATTAAATAAAATAGATTTATTTAATTATGGAAGAGAAATAAGATGAATGAACAATATAATTAAATTAAATAAATTTAATCATATGTAGAGGACTTTAGAAGAAATAATTAAATAATAAATATTTAATTAATTGCCAGGATTATAGACATGACTATTTTTATGCGTATACATTTTGCCCCTCTTTGAAGTGATGTGTGAAACACATTGCTTCAAAGGAAAATAAGAATTTTCCCCTGATATGTTTCTGGTTTTTGATATTTATGATGATGCCTCCTCAGGAGATAAATCACGGAAGAAGAAATTGATAGTGATAGGGGAACAGTGATTTAGCTTTCGATAGATGATGTGTCTGATTCCCCAGGTGAAAAAGAGGATGAAAAAATGGAAAATGCCATTAATGCCCATCCTAAAAAGACCCTTATAAGGTAAAAGGGGTAAAATGAAGTGTCATTTCACCCTGCTGCTACAGTAAAATTTGAGCTCTGAGAATGACCTGGTGAGATGGTGATCCCTGTGCACAGACATAGGTTCGAGCGAGTGCGACGATATCAGAGACCAGTGGCGTATGGACCACCGGTGAGTGATTCGAACCATCTATGTTGTCAAATGTTGCTTTTTAGATCAAATTTGGATCATTTTTAAATCGGTTTGCAACTTTTTCACACGTTTTAGCGCATTTGACAAATCCTTTAGCGCATCTAGGAATTTCCGTAGCGCATCTAGGGATAGATTAAAAAACTGATCCTTTAGCGCATCCGATAGATAGAGTTGCGCATCTAGGGCGAAATCAGCTAGGTAGGTTCCTTAGCGCATCTAGGGCACAGAATTATGCATTTAGGGTTTTGTCCAAAAATGCTAGAGTTGTGCATAGGGTAGTTAGAGTAGCGCATCCGAGATACAGAGTAGCGCATACGGAGTTTTAGCGCATCGGGGAAACAGTGTAGCGCAACTGAGAAAAAATTTAGCGCATATGGGTTTTTAGCGCATATGAACAACAAAATTGTGCAATTAGGAAATTTTTCTGAAAACGCTGATGTGATGAAAAATGATGATTAACATTGCTTCCTTAGTCAATAGATAGATAAAATTGTAGGGCCATCATGCTGATAGGATAGAAAATTTGATAGAGAACTGATAACATTGCTTTCAAAATAGAAAACAAAGAGTAGATAGCTGATAACTTTGTGATGAACGACAAAGAGTAAAATGATTGTTTTGGATAACTTTTCTTCTCGCGATTTTGAAAAACAAAGAGTAGATGTGTGATAAATTTGCATTCTGCGATAGAAAACAAATAGTAAAAAATGGAGATAAAAATTTGCATTCGTGTTTGAAATACAAATAGAAAATGATATGTGTGTTGATAAATTTGCTTTCCTGAAAAGAAAAACAAATAGTAAATGATTATAGAGTAGATTAATTTGACATGCTGATAGATTGATGTAGCACTTGATATGGGTCATTGATATGTTATGTGATATGAGTCTGATTTGATTGATTTGTTGTGATGGTTGAACAAAATAGGAGGCTTTCAAAAGCCTCCAAATCAGAGAGCGGTTCCCATTATGTTGGGAATGGATAGCAGAGCTGACTCCTGCAGAGTTACAGGTGATAGCAGACTGTGGATTGGGACCATTGTTGACCATGCCGCGAGGCATTCGGGCCAACAGGGGGCTATTGACGGCCTTGGCCGAGAGATGGCACTCAAAGCATAACACCTTCCACCTACCGACAGGTGAGATGAGTGTGACGCCAGAGGATGTGTATCAGATTCTGGGGATTCCGGTTGTTGGTGCCCTTGTGGTTTATGACCACAAGGAGATTGGTGGGACTGAGGCGTTGCAGCAGATATGTGGCGATCCCGGTATATATGGTTACTGGATAGACTGGGATGATTTCAGTAGGCATCCTGCTCTAGTAGCGGTGTTGGCTGCATTTGTCGGAGGTTTTCATGGACCAGACCATCAGTCCAAGGGATTCGCCGTGGGTTGGGGGAGGATGCTGGAGTGGATGATTACATAGCCACGGAGATTTTCCTGGGGGAGCTGTGTCTTGGATGATATGTATCACGATCTTCATCAGATTGTTTACAGAGGATCGACGAGCCTGGAGAGTGGAGTTACATTGTTACAGATCTGGGCGTGGGAGCACATTGCTGTCACAAGACCACTTTGCACTAGAGCGAGACCAGCAGGGAGGCCGTATGTGTATGCATATTCTGGCGCAGTTGTCCAGCAGAGCCTGGGCAAGGTAGAATACTAGCGGCGAGTTTTGGATGATGTTGATGTGGTGATATGGAGGCCCTACACAGACTGCGAGGCATGGGTGACCGATCACCTAGAGATGCCTTTTGTTTGCTGACCACGATATCTGATAGGGTGGACACCCTTTATTATTGAGAGGTTTCAGGCACTACGTGTTCTGAGGCAGTTTGGATTCACTCAGGGGATGCCCCAGGGCATTGCTCATTATGGGCGGCGCAAGGGGGATGTAGGATGGGGGCCATGCATTCCATACCAGGCAGCGTATACAGAGTACTCGTCATTATAGCCTGAGGTATGGGCAGACAGGCCAGAGGTATTGGATGCAGGGATGACAGACGATTATGCCCAGTATTTTCATACACATCCATTTCCACGGTTCACAGTGCCAGATGAGGCATGGGCGATCAGAGTAGCACCACAGCCAGGAGCAGGGATACAGGGAGGTGTGGCCAGTGGGGAGCAGGCTATGGGTGGAGGGGAGCAGGCTATGGGTGGAGGAGAGGAGGAGGAGGGAGAGGAGAGTGAGGAGAGTGGAGATGGGGAGGAGGAGGACAGCTCAGACGATAGAGATGATGGAGATGATGGGGATGAGGAGAGGCAACAGAGACTAGATAGCCTAGGCAGAGTACTGATTCCTTGGTGGACCAAATCTGGTGGTAGGCCTCAGACAGTGATTAGGGTGACATCCTCATCTCAGCAGGCACAGATAGATGCTTTGTAGGGTCAGGTGCAGACCTTTCAGGGGCAGCAGGCACAACTACAGAGTCAGTTAGCGCAGGCTCAGAGCATGATAGTGCAGTTATAGGCACAGCTTGCACAGGCCTAGACACAGGCATAGGCACAGGCACAGGCACAGGTACAGGCACATGCATAGGCACAGGTACCTGGCCCAGATTCCCAGGTGTCACAGTTGATAGTGGCAAGGGATGCCCTTAGACGGCGAGCACTGGAGGCTGAGGGTGTGGCACAGAGGCTGATGGGTACCGTAGAGAGTACCTCCTTACGAGAGGCCATTGCAGAGGGGTTCAAGGATGCTAGGGAGGCCGAGTACTATAGAGTTCGATATGAGGAGTTATGCCCTCCTGAGCGGCGAGAGCCATATCCCAGATCGCACAGCAAGACCAGGACCCGATCACGGACATCGACACATGGTAGAGAGGTTACAGGGCCTCGACGGGATCTTGATGCCGGGACGAGTGGCAGGCCACCTCCTTCCGGACCGGCTCCTTCAAGGGCATCCACCAGTTAGCCATTTTGGGGCTGATTCATTATGTATATTGAGTTTTGATCATGTCTTATGTATGATGTTCTGACCTTGTTAGCTTCATTAGACATTTGGACATTTGTATTATTTTGATGAGCGATGATATGCAACGGCGATGTTTCTAATGATGTTATGTTCATGTGTTTGTGATATGAGATGGATTTTGATATGCTTTTTGCTATGTTTGCGGACTAATCATTATGATGCAGGATGGTGTAGTAGTTATGATGTGAATGCAATGATTTTGTGATGATGTATGTATATATGTGAGATGTTAATTTTTTTGAATTTTCCATATATGAAATGCATCGTGATATGATAGATAATGAATGTGGTATGAATAATGATGAAAAGATAAATGATATGTAAAATGGTAATATGATGATAATGAAATGATGATAAAATGATAAATGATAAATGATAATGGTGATGAAATGATATGAAATGATTAAATGATTAAATGATGAAATGATAAATGGTAAAATGATAAAGGATAATGATACAATGATAATGATACATGAGAAGGATGATGATAATGAGAATGATAATGAATAATAAATGATATGGGAATGATAAAGATAAATATGATAAAATGAATGATAAAATGAGAATGAATGATAAAATGATAAATGAACCCTGAATGGATGCAATGAATCAAATGTCCAAATGTCCTCCACAAAGACTCAAAACTATACGACAACCGTTAATGCGTTCATTCAGCCTTGCAAAATACTGATGTGAATCCAATATGCAGATATATGCAATGATCTAATGAATATGCAACTATATGCAACTAACCAGTTTGTTAAACCTTTTAGAAGCCTTCTTGAATCATCATAGAATGGTTTAAAATGTTGGAAGTATGTACAAGCATCAGAGGGGAAATTAGCGCTAATGATGACCAGAATACAACTTTCATGAATTTTGATATAGCAAGCGAACACAAGCATCGAGGTATAATTGAACCAAGATGACCTGAGCATTTCTTGCATAAACAGACAAAGATTAATCACCTTTCTAATGCAAATGTGGAACTATCATCGATGATATTGCTTTGATCGTCATGTCCTGTGACATATTTGCATCAGATTGATTGTTAACCTCAAGACAGCAGACAAAGAAAAATCATTCTTGTTCCTTGCTACTCTAGTTCAGTACATCATTGAGTGTGCTCTAGAGTAATGATATCGAAAATCAAACAACTTTTGGTCAAACATGTAATACTATTATTTCATGCATTATTCAGATTTCTGGATCATCCAATAGACAAGGATATGATATCTTGCTGAAAAGTGTTTCATGATCGGATAAAGTTGTTACATGAGTTTGTTGTTTGTTTGCATGCTCAGATTCTATGTCACGGTCTAGCTGTTTTGGTATGCTCTAAAAGTTAAGTGCCCCCAGTTGAGTTTTTCCCTGTTTATTGACACAACTTGCGAAAAGGAATATGTACAAACGATCAAGCGATGGTAAGACGTTTTTAACCCTCTAGGAAAATGGCAGTAGGATGATGCGATTAATGACCCTAAGATGTGAAAAAGATGTGGAAAAAGGGAAGCTTTGAAAAGACAAAGTGCAAAACAGGAACTAATAAATGGAGAGGTACAGATAGCGTCTGTTTGCTAGATTTTCACTATCTGTATTTATTGCATTTTTTTTTATTTCTTTTTGATTTTTTTTTTTTTAATTTTTTTTTGTATTTTTCTCTCTCATTGGTCAGATCACTCGCTTGCCGTGTTTTCACCCTCTATGACATTCTCTTCTTTTTGACGCGATTTGGTTAATAATAGATCTGCCCATTTCCATGGTGGTTTCACCCTATGATATCTCTCTTTGATTTTTTTTTGTATTTCTTCAGACTTTTTTTTCCTTTGTTTTGGATGTTTTCAAGACTTTTTCTCGGCTTATTTTGATTTTTTCGTGACTATTTTGCTATTTTGATTTCTTCAGACTTTTCTGCTGTTTCGATTTCTTTCTGGACTTTTTCTACTATTTTTGATTTCTTCATGTGGACTTTTTCTCGCTGTTTTGATTTCTTTTAGGACTTTTTTCTACTATTTTGGGATTTCAGACTTTTTCTCGCTGCTGGATTTCTCTTGTGACTTTTCTCATTGCTTTTGATTTCTTTAGGACTTTTTCTGACTTAAACATAATACTTCTTAAGATGTATACTGTTGATGGGTTCATCAAATAGGTCTCCTTCTGGCGTTGATAACTTGTATGCTCCTGAACCGTAGACTGCAATAACCACATAGGGGCCTAACCAATTTGGTTCAAACTTTCCCTTCTTTTCTCTGTCTTGTTGATTGCGTGGGTTCTCTTTCAGAACTAGATCACCCACCTGAAAGGTACGTGGCTTTACTTTGTGATTATAGCTATGAGACATCATCTGTTGGTATGCTTTCAAATGGTCTGCTACTCTCTGTCTCTTTTCATCTAAAAGTTCTAACTCTTGGAGTTGGGAAACTCTGTATTCCTCATCTGTTATGAGACCTTTCAGTGATACTCTTAATGAAGGTATTTCTACCTCTAAAGGCAATATGGCTTCTACTCCATAGACGAGGGAAAAAGGTGTCACTCCTGTCGGTGTTCGGACACTTGTTCTATAAGCCCACAAGGCAGGATTGAGTTGAACATGCCAATCCTTCCCTGAGTCATTGACAGTCTTCTTCAAGATCTTTAGTATAGTCTTGTTTGAGGCCTCTGCTTGGCCATTCCCTTGAGGATAGTAAGGCGTGGAATATCTGTGCTGAATATGGAATCTTTCACAAAGTTCATCAACATCCTGATTTTTGAAAGGGCGACCATTATCTATAATAATGGAATTAGGAATACCATATCGACAAATAATGTAGTTGAGTATGAAGGATGAGATATGTTTTCCAGTGACTTTAGAGAGAGGTACTGCCTCAATCCACTTAGTGAAATATTTTGTCGCTGTGATAATGAACTTATGCCCATTTGAAGAAGAAGGATGAATTTTTCCCACTAGATCTAACCCCCATTGAGAGAATGGCCAGGTGGGTGTAAACGAATCAAGTTCTTGTGCAGGGGCATGAATAAGATTCCCATGAATTTGACATTTTGAGCATGTTTTAACAAAAGTGAATGATTCCCTTTCCATTGTAGGCTAGTAGTAACCCATTCGAATCAATTTCTTGGATAAGGTTAGTCCACTCAAATGAGTACCACAAATGCCCCCATGAACTTCTTGTAAAGCTTTGTCGGATTCATCACGTTCAAGACATCGAAGTAAAGTACCATCAAGACCATGGCGATAAAGGGTATCAGCGATGAGGGTATATCGAGAGGATTGTCAGATAAAGTTACGCTTTTGGTTGCGGGATAAGTCAGGTGGTAAAATATCATCTTTTAGGTATGCATAAATCTTACCATACCAGGGTGAATCGGGTCCTACTAGGTGGCAGATAATTTGGCTTTCAGGCGTGTCATAGGCAGGTGTAAATAATTGTTCCACCAAAAATTCATAGCAAGTCTGTTTGTCTGGGAGTTGTATCAATGAGGTGATCATAGCCATAGCGTCAGCCGCTTTGTTGTCAATCCTTGGAATTTGTGTGAACTGAATGTCCACAAAGTACTTCTTGAAGTCATCAATCATCTTCTTGTATGGCAACAACTTGTCATCTTTAGTCTGATAATCATCATTGATTTGATTAATAACTAGTTGTGAGTCACCATAAACTTGTAGCTCGATGATCCTCCATTCCAATGTTGTTTTCAGTCCAGTGATTAGTGCTTCATATTCGGCTATGTTATTGGTGCATGAAAACATTAGCCTATATGACCGAGGAATGGTATGTCCTTGAGGGGTGATAAAGAGAATGCCTTCCCCCGATCCATGTTGAGTAAAAGAACCATCGAAGTATAAGGACCATAGCTGCTTAGAGTTTGCCGTGAAAACATCAACATCTGGAAACTCAATGTGTAAGGGGTGCTCTGTTTGGAGAGGAGCGTCTACTATTTGATCCATAATAACTTGTCCTTTGATCACTTTGCGATCAACATAGTGGATGTCAAACTCACTCAAAATCATGACCCATTTTGCTAACCTTCCTGTTAGTGATGCTTTGCTTAGTAGATACTTGAGTGGATCAATTTTTGAAACAAGATTAATTGTATGAGTCAGCATGTAATGTCAGAATTTCTGTGAAGCAAAGACGACTGCTAAACAAGCCTTCTCAATGAAAGTGTAATGAAGCTCATGACTTGTCAGTGTTCTGCTAA
Organism: Sequoia sempervirens; assembly: GCA_007258455.2. NCBI lineage: Eukaryota > Viridiplantae > Streptophyta > Pinopsida > Cupressales > Cupressaceae > Sequoia > Sequoia sempervirens. The sequence continues at coordinate 9,926 of VDFB02392731.1, read as the reverse complement.
TGTAATAGATTGCACGTTCTTTCCCTTCATGGTCTTCTTGCGCTAATAATGCTCCCAAAGATGTCTCGGTTGCAGCAATATACATAATCAATAGTTTGTCTGGATTTGGTGGTATAAGAACTGGTGGATTCATCAGGTACTGCTTGATTTGTTGAAATGCCATTTCACATTTGTCATCCCATCTAAAAGGAACATTCTTATGTAGGAGATGTGTGAACGGTAGAATTTTGTCAGCCAATTGTGCAATGAATCTTCTGATAGACTGAAGTCGCCCTTGTAATGATCTCAATTGACTAATGTTCTTTGGGGGAGACATCTCCATGATTGCTCGAACTTTAGCAGGATCTACTTCAATTCCCTTTTCTGAAACAATATATCCTAACAGCTTCCCGAATGTGACCCCAAAAACACATTTCTTAGGGTTTAGACGAACTTTGAATTTCTCCAATCTGGTAAATATTTTAGACAGTATCTCCAAGTGTCCTTCTCTGGTGTATGATTTTGCCAATATGTCATCTACATAATCTTCCATGAATGTGTGCATCATGTTGTGAAAGATCGTAGTCATAGCTCTTTGATAAGTAGCTCCAGCATTCTTTAAGCCGAAAGGCATGACATTCCAATAGTATGTTCCCCACGGACAAGTGAAAGCTGTTTTCTCTTGGTCTTCTCGTGCAATCTTGATTTGGTTGTAACCAGAGAAACCATCCATTAATGAGTACATGGCATGGCCAGCTGTTAGATCAACTATAGTGTCAATACTTGGAAGCAGAAAGTCATCCTTTGGGCAAGCTTTGTTAAGATCTCTGAAATCAGTGCATACTCTTACATGTTTGTCTGGTTTTGCTAATGGTACAATATTGGAGATCCATTCTACATAGGCAATTGATCTTATAAAGCCTACATCGAGGAGCTTCTTGAGTTCTTCCTTAACTAGTAGTGCTACATGAGGATTCATCTTTCTGAGTTTTTGTTTCACTGGCTTAGCTCCTTGTTTGATAGACAAATGATTCATAATGAGATCAAGATCAAGGCCTAGCATATCTGCATATGACCAAGCAAAATTAACTTGATTTTCTTTAAGAAAGTTCATGAACTCTGGGATTTCTTTTTCTGTCATTGATTCAGCTAGCTGCAAAATCCTTGGATTATCTGTAGTTGCAATATTGATTTCCTTTGTAGGCTCAATCAAGATGGGCGATCACTCATGATAGTGCTCCGAGAGAGTGTCAAGAGTCCCATCAGGTGGTGCCTCAAAAAGGTTTTCACCATCTGATACGCTCTTTATTTTATCTTTTGCTTGATCTAGTACTGCCATATTCTGGTTTTCACCACTAGATCGTTTTTCTTTATTTTCATTTTTGCAGCTAGGAGACTTGACACTCTCCTGATTAAAGACTTCATACCAAAAATCGCTAGTGGAACAATCATTTATATCATCGGTGAAAAGGAAGTTTATGATAGCTTTGTCATTTGGAAAAATAGGTATATCCATAGGTTCAGTTAGATCCTAGTCAATGAGATCAGGATGGATTAAAGGTAATGCATCATTTGGTCGTGTGAAATCGGCGATGGTTAGGGTCAAGACAGAGTTATTGGCAGGATCTGAGGTATGAGGTAGGTCAATGATGGTACTATTCTCCTGATAGTCTTGTTCGTTAAAATCTGACTCAGTATCACTAGACTCATAGTTGCGTTGTGGTTTAGATTCTTGTGGTTGGGATCTTGAACCTTCTCCTTTGATTAAAGTGGGAATATACTTATGGATGACATCTACCTCTTTGTCCCTCCAAAATTCATCATTGTGGATGGTATCCCATTCATATTCAGCAGAATCGGTATCAGAATTATTTTCTATGCAATTCAGGATTGATGCCAAACATGTCTCTTTCTTATCGGAACCTTCTTGTAGTGTAAAAACATTATCTTGTGATTATTTGGATTGGGTAGCATCATAGCCTATTCCAGTTTTATCATATACAGCAAGCCCTAGGAGATGGATAGGCTCAACTACGCCTTCTTTTCTTTTTCCAAGAGGACCATTGTCATATCCCATCTTTTGCATGATGGAATATCCTTTCCCATATCTGTTAGTTGGTAAGGTGACATTTAGAACCGTTTCCTCTTCATCCTTATAGAGCCAATCCAAAATTGCTGTATCTTCAAGATCTCCCATGGGGAATTTTTCTTTGATAAATTGTCCATTGAACTTGGTGGTTGGCTCTGTTTGTACTTGTGGTGATGTTGATGCTGCTGATATCTGTTGTTGTGTAATGGAAGGTTGTCCATGTGATCGAGGAGATGTAGGTAGATTAGCAAGACAAAGGGAATATTCCCCAACTCCACTTTCCTTGAACTGCAGTTTCTTGTCAAAGCTTTTAGCTAATTGCCTGATTTGTGTATCATGCTTAGGAGAAGTATTAGCAAGTGCTTCTCGATTAGTCAGAACCAAAGTATCCTGATGAGCTTTGACATTGGCACAAGTTTGAGTGTTTGAATTATCAGCTGGTATAGTGATTTCCTGTCCATCATATGGAAACTTAAGACATTGATGGTAAGTGGACGGAACAGCTTGCATTTCATGGATCCAAGGACGACCCAACAAGATATTGTATGCAAGATCTCGATCTAAAACTTGACAAAAGGTATTTTTGATAACAGGTCCCACTCTGATTGGTAGCATGATTAGACCTTTGGACGTTCTTTCCTCATCATCATAGGCTTTTATAGTAATCTTCCTTCTAGGATCAATGGAGTCTTCTGCGAATCCTAATGCTTGAACCACCTTTAAGGTACATATATTTAGACCAGCCCCTCCATCTATTAGAACACATTTAACATGGAATTTATGGATCATGACCTCTAAGTATAAAGATGAATTGTGGGGATGAGTCATGGAAACATCGTCTTTGTCTGAAAATGAGAGACACGTAGGTGAGGACAAATGTCCTACCATGGCTTGAAATCGGTTCACATCCAAATCCGTGGATACAGTCGTCTCAAAAAGGGCTTTGTCTAAAATTTCCTTGTGTGCAGGGGAAATCTTCAGGAGTTCTAAAATGGAGATTTGAGCCGGAGTTTTTTGAAGTTGGTTAACTAAGTCATATTGATGTTGAGGGAAGGTCTCAGTGGATTTTGAAGAGGTACCCTTTAAGATAACTTTAGCTTGGGCTCTCGTTGTGACATTCACTTGTCCATTGTCTACTTTCTCTTTGATTTTTATAACATTGACTCGCTCATCGTCTGTATAGAGGTGACGGATTACATTGTCATCAATTTGGTTCACATTTTTGTCAGAAAACTCTCCCTTTTGATAATTTGGTAGAGGATTTCGAAATGCTTGGTGATCTTCATTGGATTTTGTTGTCCTTCTACTGTGATAATGCCCTTGTCAATTAGATCTTGAATAGCATGTTTCAAACCTTGACAGTTGTTTGTATGATGACCTCTGCACCTATGGTAGTCACAAAAATAGGCCTCATTCCATGATGGAGGTTTTACACTAGGTTCATAATTACGTTGTGGTGGTAACATAAGGACATTCTTTTCCATAACCTCTTTGAAAGTAGATTCTAAGGATTGTCCTAGTGGAGTGAAAGTTCTTCTATTGGAGAAGAATGGAAAGCGTTGTGGTTTCGTGTTTGAGGTATTCCATAAAGTGTTGTTGTTGTTGTTTCCCCGGTAGTTTTGGTTGTTGGCAGTCCCCTGATTGTTGTGTGTTGAAGGGGGATGATTGTTTCCTAGAATCGCGACTGAATTGACATTGTTGTAATTATTGTTACGAGGAGTGCTTAGGACAAATGGCCTAGTCGTGATATGATTTGCATCTACAACACCATCGTTTACAATGTTTTTGTTGCGGGTACAAAATTTAGACTTGTCTTGATTGTTGTAATGGTTAGATGAGCTAGGGTTGTCCCTATCAAGTTTTATTGTCCCTCTTTTGACCAAAGCACTTTCGATGGTGATGGCATCCTCAATCAATTTCTCAAAGGAAGGTGGACATTGTAGATTTAAACGATAGCTCATTTCTGAGTTATTGATGAAAGTAACCATTTTCTCCTTTTCAGGAACATGTCGTGGGTACCTAGCGAACATTCTCCTCCATCTTTGAAGAAAGGTAGTGAAAGATTCACCGGGTTTTTGTGCAACTTTGCAAAGATCAATCATGGTGATTTGGTGTTGAATGTTGTAGGCATATTGTGTTATGAAAAAATTGATCAATTCCTCAAATGTTTGAACAGGAGGTGTAATCTTAGATAACCATTCCATAGAATTGACTCCAAGGCTTCGAGGAAATAATCGCAATAAATATATATCCTCGTGGGCAAATTCCAATGTCATGTTTCGAAAGTCTCTAACGTGGTCAATTGGGTCTGATTTCCCATTATAACAATCAAATTTGGAAATTTTACAGTGTTTAGGAAATGGAATCATGTTGAGACTTCTATCAAAAGGATAAGGACATATGTCATCCAAAGTGTATTTCTTGGTTGTGGTTCCCCCTCATAATTCTTTGATTGTTCCCTGCATTTCTTTAAACTCTTTTTTAAAGAAAGCGAAATCAGATAGGGATGGTTCTTCTTCCTTGCTTTTTAATTTCTTAGTATCAAAGTCTTTAGGCAATTTAGCTCCTTGATCTACCAAGAAAAGAAAGTACTTCTCTTTGTCATGTTGTATAATCTGTTCAAGGATCTTAAGAAACTTGGGGTTTTGTTCCGCCTCTCTAAGTTGAAGTTCTTCCTCTTGCTCATCATCACTATCTACGGGAGTTTTGTTCATGTTTTTGTTCTTATGAAATGGATTTTCCTCTCTATCATCCATATTGTTGTCACTGAAAAGGGGATTACGATTCACACTAAAAAGAGGACTATCACATTCACCCTCTTCTTGAATGTTGTGGGCGGGAGTTTCTTGGTGAGATGTTTCTCCTAGCTGGTTGTGTCGAGATCTTGTAAAAATAGGCATATGTAAGAAATCCTCGGATATGATCAAAGGTCACTGAAGGATTTGATTATGACACATTGAATATTCAATTGAAGGTTGTGGTATATTTTCAAACTCAAGAGGTTGATTAAGATTGTGACGTTGAGACAATGCTAATCTTTGATAGTAAGCTTGGGTAGCCAAAGGTTCTATAGCATAATCGTCGGTGAATCCCCTAATGTAGTCTTGGTATCTATGGAGGAATGTGCGATAATGGAGTAAGACATCTCGACTTTTATACAGGAATTTTGTGTGATCTAAAGTCTTTTTGTAACTTAAGTTTGTTTTGGGCTTCTTGATCCTATTGAAAACTGATTTCTTGGTGAACTTGGTTGATTTCCACTTTCTCAACATGGGAGTAAAATCTCAGAGATTCGGGTTTGTGTACAAATTTTGATAGAAACCTAAAAGCGCTATTCTGTTTCCTAAATGTGCTGCAAAAAGAGGTGAATGCACTGGAGAAAGAGTCAAATGCGCTTCAGAATACCTTAGATGCGTAGAAACAGAGCACATATGCGTAGCAAAATACCCTAAATGCGTCGAAACAGAACACAGATGCACCATAACAGAGTTTAAATGCACTACAATTTTTCCTAGATGCACTTAAATAGTTTTTCTAAGGACAGTTTTGACCAGTTTTCAGCTGAAATTCATCATGTTGGTTTTTTGGATGATCCTTTATCTGAATTGATGTTTTTGAAAAGCACAGCAAACAATCTGATTTAAGTTGATTCGTAACCAAGCACAGAATAAGACAAGCACAACCTAGGTTAGGCTAGGACAATATCCGCTAGACTCCACATGGGTTTCCCCAACCACATATCAGTAGCGTGTGAATCCAGAAGCTTGGCTGCACGGGCTCCCCCTTACAGTGCACTCTCTTCTTAGGCCAACCAAGCTTCCAACCCCCATGAAACTCCCATGGTGAGCTGATCACCTCTACTACAGACTACGAAAGTGTGGAAGGCTTCACACCGACCGGTGTTGGACTAGCAGATAGAAGGTTTTTGACTTTCTAAACAATGGTATTTAGTTCGACCCCTCGCTCAAGTGGCCATACATGGGGCAAGAGATTAATCACTATTAAGGTGGCACCTGTTCAAGAGGTTAAGCTCAATAGGGTTTAAGGGAGTACAACTCATTCCAGATGACACACTGCGACAAGCAACCCTAGGGTTTCCCTAAGATTTATGCATTTATATATCAAGGGGGTAGCTAAATCTTAGAGTCTGCTGTCGTGGGTTTGAGTAATCCCTTAAGGTGAGTACTTTTCCCTTAAGGCGTGCCCAATTTCTAGAGTTAATAACCTGCTTTCTTGCACCCAGGATCGCACAAGTGCGCAAGGGGAGAGGATACTTCAATTATTGAGTCAAGGTTACATAGGGAAAAGTGGGTCTGGTTTTCTGATCACCTAGTTTGCATAGGGTGAGAGCATAATCACCTACCACTTTCAAGCACAGTCAATAAGAGTAAACAAGTTCATTTTATGTGCACCAAAATCAAAAGTGATTTACTCTAAGTGAAGATTTTGCTTCACAACAGACATGGGGTTCTTTTTAACCGCATGATAAAGGTGTGGTGGCTACCCTAGATTGATTCATTTTAAATTTAGGCAAGAAAATGAAAGAAATTTTGTCTCCATGAAGAAGCGCCGTGACCTAGAATCTAGGTTACAATTCATATGTGAAACTTCTATCCCCTTAAAGTCGCCAGTAAACGACCGACCGACGCAACTCGCTATCCAAATGCTAAACAAAATAGAGATGCGCTCACATCTAGATAATGTAAAACATAACCTATATGCTGCCATTCTAAAATGCAATTTTTTTAATTTTCAAACATATTAAATGTCAAGAAAGTCCTATGCTTAACTAAATTCCTAAATGCTCTACATACCGCTCGACAGCCACTCGCTTCCCGTGATAAAAGCCGCGTAAAATCCCGTGATACCAAACGCCTTCGTGATGCACCGGAAATACCCGCAAATAAAATTTCCAAATCTTCAGATTCACGTTTAACGTCGAAATTCGTAAGCAAACCCTCGCAAGAAACCTCAAATCTAAAATAGGCATACTCTACCTAAGTATTTTATTTAATGTGTGTATGAAAAAGAAATGCGTAAATGAATAAAAATAATCGTTCAAACACACCAATAGGACATTATATCAAAACAAAATATAAAGAGTAGAGAAGTGCAAACTCTATTCTTCTTCCATTGTCATCCTATTGTCCTCTATCTTTAGTGTTTTTGTCGATTCTAGCTTTGTGTTCTCAGATTGTAGGCTAGGCTCAACAAACTGTCTTCCTAAATAACGAGATTTTGCTATGATGTAGATGCAAGATTAAGCTATGATGATGATTTGAAATAATAAACTTGAAATAAACATGATGCTATGAGATTAAATGAACTAAATGCATAAACTCTACTTAATTGCCTATTACCAATGCTTGGATTCACATAGGTATTTATAGAGTTTTTCAAATGATTTTGATTGGCTGTCTCGATTAACGGTTGTGATAATTCCTGGCAGATCGAACGGTTGAAGAAAGATGAAATTGAAGAGAGAATAGAAGAACCCTAAAAATAAGATTTTTCTATTTTATTATGAAAGAGGAAAAAGAAAAGAAGATAAGAAATCATCTATCTTTAAAAGAATAAAAGAAAGATTTAAAGCTGATAAATAATTAATTAAAAAAATCAATTATTTATTTGTGGATGACATTCAGATTTTCATAATTAAATAAAATATTTAATTATGATATGAGAAGATTGCACAATTAAATAAAATACCTAATTATGATTTGGAAAGAAAGCATAAGATATTTTTAATTAAATAAGATTTATTTAATTAAATTACTTTTATGAAATTAATTAAATGAAACATTTAATTAATTAGAAGAAGAAAATTAAAATAGAAGAAAAGGATATTTAAATTTAATTAAATCAAAAGATTTTATTTAAATTCAAACAGTGATAATTAATTTAAATAAATAAAATGTATTTATTTAATTAATTAAGTGGACTTATGGAAATAATTAAATAAAATAGATTTATTTAATCATGGAAGAGAAATAAGATGAATGAACAATATAATTAAATTAAATAAATTTAATCATATGTAGAGGACTTTAGAAGAAATAATTAAATAATAAATATTTAATTAATTGCCAGGATTATAGACATGACTATTTTTATGCGTATACAACTATGATTTTCATCAAAACAAGGGTCATATGACAAAATATTGTTGGAAATTAAAACACACAATCCAAGATCTCATTGATAATGAAAAGGTACACATTGAAGGACCCCAAATAAACAGTGATCAAGGAATGTTCAAGAACCCTTTACCCAATTATGAAAAGGGAGAGTCCTCTACATCAAATAACAAAGGCAAGAATATAAACTATGTTTATGATTCTACCATTGATTGTATTGAGATGGTTGGGAATTCCTTCCAAGACATTGAAATTGGAAGCCAACGGAAGGATGCCACTACTGAAATCTAGCACAATGATGACATTATCTCACATCAAATCAATTACCTTGAACCTAGAAATTTGAGCACTAGCATTGACATGAATGACAATTGAATTAATGTCATCAAAATCATGAATGATCAAGATAATACACCTATCAATATGATTACAAGAGGACAAGCCAAGGTAACATTGAAAGGAGCTACCCCTTCCACATCCAAAATATTTTTTTTTCCGGTAACTCAATATAACATTGTGGATTAGTTACAGAAGATACCTGCTCAAATATCCATATTGGAACTTCTCAAGATTTCACTAGCACACAAACAAATCCTTGAACAAGCTTTAGTTGCCACCATAGTACAAAACAATCTGGAAGTCTGTACATTTCAAGCTATGGTGGGACATTTGATTGCACCTCATTTCTTATCATTTGCTAAACATGAAAATGCGTCCACCACCCATCCACATAACGTTGTTCTCCACATCAAAGTCCTAATCCATAAACATCGCGTCAAACTTTTCCTTATAGATGGAGGAGCAGGCCTAAATATCTGTACTCTCTAGCTTGTTCGTGCATTAGGATATTTTGAAAAATGTTATTGATCCTAGAAGGAAAATCACCATAAAAGCATATGATGATGAAGGAAGATCCTCTCAAGGATTGATCATTTTACACATTCAAGTGGGACCAATCTTCAAAGACATAGTGTGTCAGGTGTTAGACAAGGAATTGACATATAACATACTCTTGGGATGACCATGGATTCATGAAATGCAAGTGGTACCATCAACCTATCATTAGTGCTTGAAATTTCCTTTCAATGGATAAGAGATCACCATTTTTGCCGATTCTAACAATCCCCAATATTGCAATGCACTCACAACAAGTCAAGATACCTTTGTACCACATAATAGAGAAGTCATCAACTCTAATCCATCAAACAAAGAAATTCCAGTGAGTTCTTCGTCAAGATGGTATTAGGAAAAGGCTCATTCAAAAGACAAAGGGGTCATTTCACTCTATTTCATACAATAATGGAAGTCAATTTGATGCCTTATCCAAACAGTTAGAAAGGATCCAAACAAAAAAAGGGAATGGGGGAATACTCATTTGAGAAATATTCATACTTATCACAACTTTCATCTTCTCCTAAGTCACATGGACAACCATCTACTTCAAGACAACAATATTTAAAAATCACCATGCTCTACTCTTTGATGGGAATTTTATAAAAGCAAGCACTCAAGTGGAGGAGTTAGAAGACATGGATGTCCTAAACTAGTTAGACAAAGATGAAGAACCTTCACAGGTATCAATGTCTAATATATGCATAGATAAGTATGGAAAAGGTTAGAAAATCCTAAAAAAATGGGATATGAAGGAAAGGGTCCTTTGGGTTAAATAAAAGAAGGAATCAATGAACCAATACAACTTGTCACAAGGAATCTGAAAGACA
>VDFB02392729.1:0-22937 GCA_007258455.2 Sequoia sempervirens | reverse complement strand
GCATAATTTGGTTCATCATTTAGAGACTCTTGGAGTTGGAACAATAAGAGTTTTCAGGAGTCTTCATGGTTGTATGTGGTGTTATGATGATGAGTTTGTTGAACTCTTGTGAAGGATTGCTTTCCTTTTAGCAAGAAGATTGGAGGAAGTCGGATTTGCAATTGTGGCTTTGCATGACACCATGGGGAGGTATGCGAAGGATTATGGTTTTGGGTTGAGCAAACTGTTCTTCCTGTTGAGAAAACTTTATTTTATTCAAAATACCTCCCTTGGGCATCTATGCTCTTAAGGAAACTATTTTGCTTTTGTTGCCTTCTAAAACAACATTAAGTCATTATATTAGGCTCCAAGGTACTTTTTACATGACCCCCTGACCCCTTCACTTAAGTTAAAGTAACTTTATTAAAATAACTTAAGTGAGAAATACAAATAATAATTAAATTGAACCTTAGCCATGCCAACACCCAAACTAGAAATAAACACTGTTGAAGTAGCCTTGGCCAAGACCTGTTACCAAAAATAGACTTACTATTTATAGCAATTGCTAAAAATAGTAAATACCCCAAATCATAGAAGCATAAATCTGCAAAAAATCGCAGAAATCGCGATTTTTAAAAAATCGTCGGTGTTCCCAATTTTTTCGGTTCTGTTGACCGCACTAAAAAATCGTTGAAAATCGCGTTTAAATCAGGTTTAAATTGCGAAAAAATCGGGAAAAAAACGTCAAAAAATCGCAAACCCTAAAAAGCGCGAAAAAAAACCCTAAAAAATGTGATTTTTTGCATAAATATGCATCGCAAATTGATTTTCTTCATGCCCTGCGACTTTGACACGCGAACTGCTGCGACTGAAGGTTTGGCTCTATTTTTTGGCCGCCATAAATCTGAACGCGAGTTCTGAACGCCTTCTTTGCCGCCGACTGTGAAGACGCAACCAGACGGTGAAGACGCGACCACGCGACCAGACTCTGAAGACACGACCAGACTGTGAAGAGACTGTGAAGACGACCAGGTAGGCAACCATTTCGAACTGTGTATTTATTTTTTTTCCTTCTGTAAATATTTACAATTTTACATTTAATAAATTAATAATATTAAATATATTAAATATAATATTTAATCATATTAAAATATTACTCATATTAAAATATTTAATCATATTAAAATATTAATAATATTAAATATAATATTTAATCAGATTAAAATGAACTTTGTTTTTTACTGTTATTTATTAATTTGTAACAATTTTCATAAATATAATATATTATATAATTAAATAAATTTATTAAATAATATTTTCTGAAATATAGTATTATATAATTAAATAAATTTATTAAATAATATATGTAAATATTATATAATTTAAGTCTTTTTACAGTTTACTGATAAAGCACAAGTAATATAGAATCATAGATATAAAATGAAAATTTTAAAAAATCTACAATACATTTAGAGAAATTCACTCAGATTTTTACAAGTTAAATAACACGCTAAGGAATTGAACTTTTTTATCTGTTTAGGTTTTAAAACATTTGAAAAAGTTATTTTGATCTTTAAGTGCTTCAGGCTAACTTCATTTTGCACAGCAGCAATTACTAGTTTTACTTTTAATCTGAAAATAAAAGTTCAATATATTATAATTGTTAGTGATGATTTCTTTGCATATGATCCCTATGATTTCTTTGCATACGATCCCTTCACATACATGCCTCCTAAATATTTGGATATATCAATTACTGTTACAAAACCCAGACACCATTCTTGGTACAAGAAACAGCATCAAAAAGTATACTTGGTTCTTTTTTTTTTCAGACTCAATAGTAAGAGACTAAGAGGAGAGTTCATTAACTAACACCTTGATGTAAAGCTTGTAAATTAACTTGTGAAGATGCACATCATTTGCTTGCTGAATTAAAAAGTTTATTGCAGATTTGATCATAATGCCACGCCAAAAAGACTTTGCATGGACACATTGTACTTCAGTTTCAGGTACAACGAAGGTTAAATGCAACTGGTGTAAAACTGATATCAATGGGGGCATTTATCGTTTCAAATGGCACTTGGCAAAAGAGCCATGGAATAACAGCAATCCTTGTCCTGGATGCCCTGCAGATGTCACACACCAGGCACTACAGGCTCTTCATGCGATTCCTGAGAACAAGGCAAAAAAGGCAAGAACCGGGGTTGAAATAGGTTCTATTTCTACAAATAGTAGAGGGAATCAGAGTCAGGATGATGATGCAAATGAGTTTTTGAGGGAATCAGGGTCAACACCTTCTTCTACAGCGCGTGGCCCAAACACAGGTGGAGGAAACATTAATGCTTTCTTTGCACCTCGTACTACACCAGGATCACAAACCACTTTGGAGAGTACAGGATGGAGGAAGAATGTCCATGAACAAGCAAGGAAGGCGATTGGAAACTTTTGGTACTACTCTAGCTTGCCATTTCATGTTGCTAGATCGCCATATTGGCAAGGTATGGTGGATGCTATTGCAGGTGCGGGTCCTGGGTTCAAAGCCCCATCTTACGAGAGCTTGAGGGTTAGTATGCTCAATGATGCAGTACGGGATGTTAAAGATGTTGTTATGGAGCATAAAATAGAGTGGGCAAATATTGGTTGCACCATAATGTCAGATGGATGGACAGACAGAAGGAATCGAACCCTCATCAACTTCCTTGTCTCTTGTGAGATTGGCACTATATTTCTGAAATCCCTGGATGCATCGGATACTATCAAATCTGCAGCTGCATTGTTTGAGATGTATGATCATGTGGTAAGAGAAGTTGGGCCACAAAATGTGGTTCAATTTATTACAGACAATGCTGCAGCTTGTGTAGCCGCTGGTAGACTCTTGACAGACAAATACCCGTCTATATTTTTTACCCCATGCGCAGCACATTGCCTTGATCTAACCCTTGAGGACATTGGAAAACTTGAATGGGTTAAGGAGGTATTGCAAAAGGCCCGCAAAGTTACAAAATTCATTTATAATCACACGAGGGTTTTGTGCATGATGCGTACTTTCACAGAGGGCAAGGAGCTAGTTCGCCCAGGGGTGACAAGATTTGCAACACATTTCCTAGCACTACAGACTCTATGCCAACAAAAAATGAATTTGAAACGAATGTTTGTTTCAAATGAGTGGGAGGAGTCTAGCTTTGCAAATCTAGTAGAAGGCATAGCAGTGGTAGGCTATATGTACTCTTCTAGTTTTTGGGATGCAGCTGAACAAGTTGTAGAGTTTTCAGAGCCTCTAGTAAAAGTCTTAAGACTAGTGGATGGGGATAAATCCCCCATGAGTTATTTGTATGAGGCCATGGATAGGGCCAAGGAGGTGATGAGGGGTAGGATGCAAAATGACAGGGACAGGTATATGCCGTTATGGGACATAATTGATAGAAGATGGGATCAGCAGATGCATTCTCCTCTCCATGCTGCAGGATATTATCTTAATCCAAGTTTGTTCTATGACCCTTCATTTAGACATGATGATGGTGAGGTAACACAAGGCTTGTTCATGTGCATGGAAAAAATGTTTACCAGCTATGGGAGAGTTAGCAATGTACAAGCAAGCAAGGGGTTTTCTCTCATCTATAGTCGCCATCGAAGGCAGAAATACCTTGTTACCAGGTAGATTCTATAAACCTGTGATAGTCTCTATTTTGTGGACATGATCATTAAGTGTTGAGATTATTTTAAGATATTCTTACATGATATCATCTCCATGTAATGTGTTTTTGCAGCACAATGGTGGGATTATTTTGGTCATGAAACCAAAAACCTTAGATGGATGGCAAGACGCATTTTGAGCCAGCCATGCAGTTCATCCGCTTGTGAGCGTAATTGGAGTGTTTTTGAACACATACACTCCAAGAAACGCAACCGGCTAACAGAGCAACGGATGAGTGACTTGGTGTTTGTTCACCACAACCTCCGCTTGAAGCTGAAGAAAGCTCAAGGTTAGACTTCCAATATACTTGTAGTTAGTTGAAATTGTATTCATTAGCTTTTTCACTTGTAAGGCCAAGACTAATTTCTACATGGGCTGCAACAGGTACTGTTGAGGATGACGAGCCAATTGATCTTGATGAGATTGATCCAGAGAACGAATGGATCGCTGCTAATGAATATCCTTATGCGCCTGAGGATATTGATATACTAGAGGAGGCTGAAGTGCCTGGTCACATTTTTGAACATTTGGTTACAAGCACTAGAGTAGGAGCTTCATCATCAAGACCTGCTACCCTCTAGCATAGTTGTCATTGGCTACATTTTATTTTTCTAACTTTGTACTTAGATTAGAGGTTGACTTTGTACAAAGTTACACACTATATTGTAATTGACAATTTGTCATATGTCAACATTTACTTTTATTTATGAAGTATATTTTGTGCAATGCATTGATGCAATGCAATAAGCGATATGAATATAAACAAAAAAATCTATTTTCTACAATTCACGGGTTAAAATCTCTATTTTATTTGCTCTCTATATATCTATGCTATGGAAATGACCTTAAGTTTTAAAAAAGAAGTAGGTTTTGTCTATTTTCTATGTTTTTTTACGTTTTTTTTCAAACCCGATTTTTTCCTGAATTTTTCCCGATTTTTTCACGATTTTTCAAAAAATCCTGTTTTTTGGTTTGCCAATTTTTTCCCCAAACGATTTATGCTGCTATGCTCCAAATGACCAAATTGGCACAAAACATTAGAGTTCACTTGACAACTGCCACACACTACCCAAACAAGAAATCCTACAATGCACTGTTGCCAGGACCAATTACTAAATATAATATTTACTAGAAATAGTAAGTGAGTCAAAACCAAACTAGCCTGAATAAAGACACTGAAAATGGGGACATTACAGTCCCCCCTTCCCAAAGATTGTTTGTCCTCAAAAAATGCCATGGTATCCACCATAACAACCGACTGAAATCAACTGAACCCAAGTGTAATCCTGGGATCCCAAGTCAATCTCTGCAAATGTCCACCATGTTGTCGCTGCACCATTATGATCATAACTGATAATCCATTGTGCTCATACTATACTTCTCTGTAAGGGTTGAACCCTGTACCATGAAACATCTCCCACCGAAGCATCTTGATAGTGTCCATGACTACAATCCTAGTACATAACATGATCCTGGGCAACTGGAATGAATATTTGTGCAACCCATAATCATACTCCTCAATATACCTCCTCAATGTGTCATGCCAAGTCATAACTATAGATGTAAACTCCAATCTTCTTGCAAAAAGGAAAGCAATCCTTTGCAAGAGTTCAAAAAACTCACCAACATAGCACCATATGGATCTAACATGTCTCCTTTGTACTAATTTGATACAACCATGAAATCCTGCAAAAAGACTTACTGTTCCAACTCCAAAGGTCACTGAATGATGAACCAAAGCATGTAGAAGTTCATTGTCCTAAACCCACACCGAGAGTAAACTATCAAAGTTTACATCACAAACCTTCATAAGATGAACTCCCCAAGTTAGGAAGGTCTGAAGTAAACAATAATCTCTGCTATTTAAAACTGAAGTCAATGGAGTACAATCTGATTTTAGTTCTCTACACAAAGAACAACAGCAGCACCAATGAATTTCCCAAGTACAAGCATGCGTGAAAAACATTGTGTTGCACCAAAATAACTCAGAAGTGGCTGGAAAACACCTCCAATCAAACTCCAACTAAAATCTATTACTTCCTTGACAAAGAAGAAAGCACCAACTCCCTTGAATGAGAGCAAACCAAAAGGTGAAGTGACTGACTTGCAACCCAAAAACAAGCTCAACACTAAGATTTCGATCTATTCTTTGCCAAGTAACACTCCCAAGAGTAACCATTCGTTCATTACTCCAATCCTTACTTAAAATCTCTCTCCAATCCATTTGTGGATAAGCAAATAGAATCACCAAATGGTTGGTAAAGAAAGGAACAATATCATTAATTTTGAATCATTGGTAGTACATCGATGATCAACTCTTGTATCTATTTGCTACTCACCCCATTGAATAAATGGTTCTCTCGCTGAATAAGTGGTTGAGCTTTCTTCTTTTCATGTCATTTCTTACCCCACTGAATAAGTGGCACTCTCACTAAATAAGTGATTAAGCTTTCTTTACTTTATGTTATACCTGTTGAATAAGCGAAGGATCTCTTGTGATTGGTTGGCTTGCCGCCAAGTGCTTTGCTTTATTGTAATTCCTGCAGTAGAAGTAGATGGTTCATTTCATGCACTTGATTTCATACTTACCCCACTGAAGAAGTGGTTTGTTTAGAAGCACGTATTGTAACCTTACCAATGTAGGCTCTCACCTTGCCCACATTGGGATCTGGGTGATCAGAAAGTGGAAAGAAGTTTACTTCAATTGCTTATCCTTAATTGTTGGTTAATGTATTGTAACATTACCACCACATGCTCTCAACTTGCCCACATTGTGATTTGGGTGATCCGAAAGTGGAAGGGAGTTTACTTCAATTGCTTATCATTATTATTTGGCTAACACTAATGGGTGCAAATTTTAAAAAATTAAGGGTGGTCTATTACACTGTCTTTCTTACACCACTCCTTCTGGAAGGGTTTCTTGTCTTTATCCTTCTTTTGTGGAATCCCTTTGACTGAAATTTGTGCTTTGAGGTAGAGATTCCATGTCTCTTGCATTTTTAATGACCTCCTAAAGTGTGGATAGACTGAGGGTGTTTATCCATCCTCTCAACAAATCAGCTAGACCATCCATGAACAACACTACAGTCTCTTATCTAAAATATCTGTCATTAGCATGGAGTGTCTTTGAAAATCTGCAATATAGGTGTCCATTGAACCCCACTACTGATGTTGAGCCAACTCCTTAAAATGGAGTTCCAGATCCTTCTTATCGAACATGTCAATCAACCTCTCTGTAAATTCTACATAGGAATCAATCTGGTCATGGCCCAAGGTCACCATTATGTGATGCCACCACTTGTGTGCACTCCCATCCAAATGTATTGTAGCATACTTGATGGCCTCATCCTTTGGCATTGTGTTGAGCTGAAAGTAAGTGTCCAATTTTTGCACCCATGCCCTAGTTGTGGTTTTACCTGAACCATCATAATAGGGAATAGACAACTTCTCCACCTTCCTCTACAAGTCCTGATTGTGTGGTCTACCACCTCTATTTGGCCTATGCCTCATCCTGAGGTCCATGTAATCACAAAAAGACATCTCAACTTGGAATTCCATGCTTGAATTCCTCCAATCGTGTAGGATCTGATCTTGTAGCTCCTGTTCTGTTCACTCATGCTCAACTTGAGGAGTGATTCTAAGAGGGAAATTTGCATCAAAGGCCTAGTGTTTGCTGATCCAATCCTGTTATGTGGTCTTTCTCCTCCATTGTTCATTGAACCATCACCATTGCCATTATTCCTTTCATTCCCTTGTTCTCCACCATTGTTGCCACTTTGATTCCCACTATTGTTGTTATTAATGGTTGCCATGTGTGTGTCATAAGGGCTGCCAATTGAACTAAACTCTATTGTAGATCACACTATCCCCTTGCAAGATCATTGAACATGTCTCTAGTGCTTGGTTTTTCCCTCTCTTTCTCTATCTCCCATGTTTTCCTCTTCTTCTGATTTTGAATTAAATATATTCTCATCTACTCTCTGTCTTCTACTCCGGTAGGTGATTTGCTCTATGCTTTCCGGATTCATGAAAAAATTTTACCATCAAAACCATATAGGCTGGCAGGTTCATGGGCTCTGATACCACTGTAGTGACCCTACTGATGTTGGCACAAATTTTTGCACCCTTTCTTCCAGGATTTTGTTCAAACAGTATGTTTACAAAATAGGCAAATGGTTTCAGTTTTATAAAATAATTGTTCAATGTATAGCATGAGTTTGGAAGTGGTTTTCATGTTCAGAAAAATAGAGAGTTTGCAGAGTACTAACAATAATTTATATCCTCCATACATATTTCTTATTGAGACAACAGTATTTGCACTAATCATATATCTGATGTAAAATAGAAGAATAATCTGACCTGGAATGTACTGAAACAACAGATTGAACATAGATAATGATGCCCAATGGGTTATTTCATTCAGTATACAGAGGTTACAACACTCTTTATGGTGACTATTCTCAAGAAAATAGACAACAAACAGGATAAATTGCAGTATGATGGTATCCTTGAATAATACATGTGGTATTCCTTATTTCTCACGCTTATAGAAGGTACAAAAATACTAACCTGTTTGCTGCTATATATCAAACCCAAAATTGTACAGAAATGTATGGATAGCTGATTAGAATATCTGGCCATCAACAATAACTCCTCACGTGCATAAAAAATGTGAGTAAACTCGCCCAGCCCTATAAATACCATGACTTGCACAGGAAGGGGCTCGACCAAGAATAAACCCTATCATCAACCTCGCGCAATTTATCACAACGAGCTATTGGACATAAATGACCATGCGTAATCACTGTAGCTAAGTATGGAATCACTATAGCGAAGTACATAATCATTATAGCAGTACAGTCACTGTAGTGAAGTACGGAAATCACTGTAGCAGGCCTCAAACATGCTAAAATCTACCATATTGTCACTCCAAAACTTAGAAATCTGACTTCTTATATGACTTCACAAATTTTGATGAATCTCCAATAAACCTTTGTGAGAAATCTGTTTGATATCTCCAACACTAGCTAGGGTAGATAATTTTACTACCGAATCTAGCAATCCCTTGGGTTTTCATCTGAGGGTTTCCAGCTCCAATGAAGCTCTCCAAAATTCATAATAACCAACATAAAACTCAAATGAGCTCTCTTTTTCACTTTTATCTCTTTTTGAAAGAAACTTCTCAAAACCCCATTTAATATTTGCCGCTTAAATAAACATTAAGCTCCTTTTTATAAAGTGACTTTAAAGTTTATAAAGTACCCTTTTAAAATTTCCTTAATGCCACTTTATAACATCACTTTAATTTAATATTTACCCTTTTAAGTGTACTTTTTGCCATGCAATATCAAACAATTAAATTAACTAATTCCCTTAGTCTCAACTATAGCCTACTGGAATTAAATAGGCTAATAAGTCATCAAGAAGTGATCATATGGAAAGGGAAATTACAGATACAAGTCTAAAGATCTCTATTTGAATCTTTGTATGAGTATTGTTATTTATGTTTTAGTTGTCATAACTTGAGAAACTTCATTGGTGAGTTAGGAGTTCTTCAAAGTCTCATGCTCTAACCTCTAAGATAAAAAAAATAGGTCAATTTTGCATAGTCATTTTATCTTGATTGAAAACCCCAAATTTAGATTTAAAAGTAGATTAGATCAAGGACCTTCCACTACAAATTTAATGAGAGAATTTCTCCATCCACTATTTTGTTGTGTTGTCACAAAAGTAATAAATTAAAACATCAACATTCTTATCACTTTGTATCCACTCTTGTACATCCATAAACAAATTTGGCCCCCAAAGGTTGGTTACCAAATCTTTCATATTTTTAACATCGAGACCATGGTTGTTTGTTGATCCTTCATCAACATCTATGGATATATCTAGAATCTCTTCTCACTAAACACATCTATGAATAACTTTCTTCAATCTCATTTTCTAAAGCATCTTCTTTACAAGCTAAGGAAGGTCCTTGACTTCAATATAATCTTTCCATCATTCTCATAGGTTGCATGTCCTTTGTATAGGATCCTATTGACAAATTTTCGCCTATGTTGTCATACCACAAAAAAGGCAAGCATTGTTCACAATTCCTAGTGCTTTGCCCAAAATGATCTTGGAGGGATAATTTGCAATGACAACTTTCAAAAGCATCTTGATCATGAACTCATAAAGAAACATGAAATAGTGAGAAATCCTCCCCTCAATCAATGGCTTGTTGATTGTGTAAAGTGGCACCTAGTGGTCCAAAAAAATATGAAGGGATTCATTAGAAAGTAATATTTAAACTTTTGAATTGTATGAGCCATGGTTTACATACTCGACGAGTACTCGCCAAGCCCACGAGTACTCGCTGGAAAAAACCCCAACGAGTAACTCATAGGTTTACTCACGAATCGGCTGGAAAAAAAAAAACCGTCGAAAATCGTTGTTGATGTGCCAAAAAACTTGCAAACAAATCCCCTATGAAAATTGTGGGAGAAAAAATGTGGGTTTGACACGTTTATTCTCTTTTTAACCCTTGAACATCTTTTGTTTCTACAAAAATCGATTGAAAACAATTTTAGTTGACTTTGGCGAAGGGAAAAAGGTCACGCGATTTCCAAGTCTTCTCGAATCGTGATTTCTAGGTTTTTCCCATGTTTAATTTGTGATTTATCTTGGTCAATGTATCATGTATGTATATTAGTATATTGATAATGTGTAATATGTATCATTGTGTATCAATCAATAGTCATCATGATCAGTGTATTTTAATTTGTGTATATAAAAACTTAAATTGTTCATTTAAAATCATTAATTTATATATATATATATATATATATATATATATTGATATGCACACATGATACACTAATAAGTGAAACGAGAACCTGTGTAACTGTGTGTGTATAAATATGACTCTGTGTGTATATGCATGCAAACTTGGCATCCTTTGTGTGTGTATAGATACGTATGTGTGCAGTGTGTGTATAGGTATGTTATGTATGTTCGTGTATAGCTTATAGGTATGTTATGTGTGTGCATGTATTGTATGTGTGACAGAGTGTGTATGTATATGTGTGTACACAGCTATACATACATATATTATATGTATACACACACATACATACCTGCATACACAGCATGTACAATATGTGTGATAGTGTGTGTATGTATGTGTGTGTACACACCTATACTATATACGTACATATATACACACACTATCACACATACATACCTACATACACACACATCACACATACCTTATACCTATACACACACAACATACACACATTGCACACATGCATGCCTACATACACACACATCATACTTACAACTTACACAAACATATATATCCACACACATACATACAACTTGCGTATATCCACTTACTCGCCGATCTGTGAACTATGATTGAAAATCTGAAAGTACTTTTACAGTGGAATATCTGCAATAAATACAGTATGGAAATTTTGAGCAATTTCTATGTAATCTGTTAAATTTAGTGATCAGATAAGTGCACAGAAAATTAATTCAAAAATCAGACACAGTACACAGCAGATACCTTGGGAAAACCCTCCTCTTGAGGGAGAAAAACCCAGCCACAATATAATACTTATATATTGAATCTCAATAAGGAAAGTCTCCTTTTACAATAGGCCAATCTGAAGGCCGAATATGAGCCCAACTACACAGCCAACACAGAACAATATTCCGCTGATATAAGATACAGTCTCAAGAGATATCGCACCAACTTGAAGAACACGCACTTGACAATAATCAATCTGAATCAATAACTTTTCCTTCTGCACTTGGACTGAACTCGCATGTATATAATATGAACTGAATGAATGAATGATGAGAGGATGAACCAAATGAGTATATATACAACTGATTTGAAGAGACGCACCTCTTCAAATTATCATGTCGGCCTCTAACAAAAGTCGTCACAATTAAATGCAAGAAGTCGGCATTGTCTCTTCAAGGAAGTCGGCCATACTAAACAAATCATAAACTTAACAAATGAAGTCGGCTACAAGTGAATTGCATCTCCTTAGGAATACGTGCCTCTTCATTAAATCGCTCCATTGACTAAATGCATATTAATCAAAAGACGTGTCTCTATATTGCTTCAAGTCGGCCCATAAGAAAGAGTGTATATAATTCAAATAGCCGTTGAGGCTCCATTTGAATTATCTCATACGTGGGTCTGGAAGATACAGCCTGACGCTGCAAGAACATCAACACTCCCTCTCAGCTGGGGATGATACTTCCAGCCACACAAGACATATCACGTCAACGTGACGTCTACCACATTCGCTACAACCAAATGTGGAAAACAAGAATATCACCTCATCGTGATATTAGATATCGCCTCAACACGATATCAACCATAATGGCTACAACCATACTATGGTGTGTACAAGTGTTTATCACTTGCATGATGTTGTCACCTCAACATGACTTTCACCATGGCTCTCCCAGAGGGTGAAACACAAGTACAAAATGTTGTCATGGAGTCACACATGACATCCACCATGACTCTCTCAGAGGGTGGAAACAAGGGCTTTCACCTCAAATCTCAAAGAGAAATGCATTAACAAGGGCTTGCACCTCAAATTCCTCCGTCTCAGAGAAAAATGCATTAACAAGGGATTTCACCTCGAACTTCTCTCACAGAGAACTCATTAAACAAGGCTCATTGATACTGAGACTCTTTCTCAGTCAAGGCTGGATTCTCCACCATACCAAGCTTATCTCGAAAGTACACAAACTTTATTTTGGAGAGAGGTTTGGTGAGAATGTCTGCCGTCTACTCATCAGTGTTGATATACCTCAATGTATAGCCTACGTAGTACCATATCTCTAATATAGTGGTACTTGATCTCAACATGCTTGGTTTTGTCATGGAACACAGGATTGACTTCACGCAACTCAGTTATCACAATGAATGATAGTAGGCTCCATTGATTTCCAAAGTCTCCAAACAATCCTGCAAAGAGCTTATGAAGCCATATTGCTTCCCGAGCTGCCATACAAGCTACAATATACTTCGCCTCTGTTGTACTCAATGCTACAGATGATTGCTTCCTGCTGCACCAGGATATCATAGCAGAACCCAAACTGAAGCAACAACCAAAGGTGCTCTTCCGATCTGTGACACACCCTGCCCAATCAGAATCAATATAACCATGTAACTCCAAGTACTGCATCGAAGAGTACCTCAATCCATATCCAAGCATGCCCGCAAGTATCTCGGGATATGTTTAGCTGCAACAAGATGTATCTATCTCGCTCACACATGAGACTGGTTAAGTGCACTCATTGCATAACAATTACTCGGGGCTAGTGTTAACTAGATACATCAAGGACCAATCAATTGCGTACAATGTAGGATCCACTAAGTCTAAACTAGCTACAGCCTCCAATTTATGTAGCTTGGTCTCCATGGGTGTAGACATGGATTAGCAATCCATCATACCAAATCTCTTAAGTATATCAATGGTGTACTTCCCTTGACTTAGAATCATCTCATCTGATTTATGCCAGACTTCTAAGCCAAGAAAGTAATGCATGAGCCCAAGGTCCTTCATCTCAAATTGAAGTCAACTCTTCTTACCTCGAGAATCGAGATGATCTTCGGTAAGAATCAAATCATCAACATATAAGACCAAAATTAATGCTTCACCATTGATTACCTTGAAGTAAAGATTTGAGTCGGCATCATTCTTTAAAACTCAAGCTTGACAGGTAGATCAATCCTTTCGTACCATGCACGAGGAGCCTGCTTAAGACCATACAAGGCCTTCTTCAGCTTGCAAACATGTGACTCCTTCCCATGAACCTCAAATCCATCAGGTTGCTCGATATAAACTTCCTCCTCAATCACACCATTGAGAAAAGCTGTCTTCACGTCCATTTGATGAATCTTCCATCCTCTGGATGCAGCAATGGCAATGATGGTTCTGACTGAAGTATAGCGAGCAACAGGAGCAAAAGTTTCTTCATAATCAATTCCTTCTTTCTGTGAAAAACCACGGGCCACAAATCTTTCCTTGTACTTCTCAATGCTCCCATCTGCAGCATGCTTGATTTTGAAGAGCCATTTCGAAGATACCACTGATTTTCCCTCGGGTCTAGGAACAATGTCCCAAACATCATTCTTAAGAATTGATTGATACTCCTCTGCCATAGCATCTCTCCAAACTTGATGACTAGATGCTTCCTCAACACAGGTAGGCTCAGATTCAATAATCTGACTCATTAAGGCAACATAACTAGAGAACTTATGTGGCCTTTTACTTTCTCTGAATGTACCTCTAGGAGTTGCAAATCTCTCAGCCTCTTGCATAGTTTGTCTAGCCCAAAGAGGTCTCTTTCTTCTAAGCACAATATCGGTAGGCCCATCAGTAGGTTCCAAGGGCTCAATTGGATCAACATCTTCCTTTGGTTCGGAAGTGTCCCTCTGAATCTCAGGAGTATGGTCAATTTCCATATCCTGAGGAGGTTCATCATTATCAATCTCCATATGAGTGCCCCTAGATCTCTTGAATGCAACATCTTCCTCAAATGTGACATCCCTACTGATCTCGATCAACTTCTGTCTAGGAATGTATATTCTGTAGGCTTTTGAAGTCTCACTGTAGCCCACAAAGATTCCCTTCTTGCCAGAAGGCTCCAACTTAGTTCTCTTCTCTTTTGGAATATAACATAGACAGGACATCCAAAGATCCTCAAATGACTAACCTCAGGCTTCTTCCCTGTAAAAGCTTCTTCCGGAGTCATATTCTCCAAAATCTTGTGAGGATTTCTATTCTGAACATATACTACAGTCCTGGAAGCTTCAACCCATAAGAAAGTTTGTAGATCCTAGTCATGAATCATGGCTTTTGCTGCTTCCACAATTGTCCTGTTCTTTCTTTCTGCAACACCATTCTGTTGAGGATTATAGGGGACACGGAACTCCCTCTTAATCCCTGCATCAATACAAAAATCCCTAATGCTGCCAGAGGTGTATTCTCCACCATTATCTGATCTAAGGACCTTGATTCTTTTACCAGAAAGATTCTCTACCAAGGCTTTGAACTCCTTAAACCTTCCTAACACTTCCTCACACTCTTTAGTTTTCAAAAAATAAATCCAAGTCTTTCTAGAGTGATCATCAATGAAAAGAACATAATACAAGAAACCACTCGAAGAAGGAACAGACATAGGTCCACATAAATCAGAATGAATAAAGTCTAAAATACACTTAGATCTATTTTCTCTACTGCGGAAAGGGGCTTTTGAATTCTTACCCATAGCGCATCCCTTGCAAATTCCTTCATGCTTCTAATTGAACTTGGGAAGTCCCGTGACCATCTTCTCCATGATAGGTAGTGCTCGGAAGTGGAGGTGTGCCAATCTTCAATGCCATAGATCACATAGGCTTGAAGAATCATGAACTAGTGCTTGTAGAGGATACGTACATAGTGTATAGAGGCTTTCATGTCTAACACCAATTACTTGAGCTTCCTTGAAACTGGAATTCCCCATCCACACAAGAACTTTGCCTTTGGAGAAGGCAACTTGATATCCTTCATCTTCTAGGGCTGAAATAGAAATAAGATTGCACTTGATTCTTGGGACATACAAAACATCTCTCAACTGAAGTGTAATGCCGGAATCCAAATGAAGAGTAGAGGTCCCAATTCCTTTTACGGAATAGCCAGCATCATCTCCAATAATAACTTGTTCGGAAAACTCTTTCTCCACCAAACTTGATAAGTGCTCCTTGAATCCCGTGATATGCCGAGAAGCACCACTGTTGATCAACCAAGTGTTGGTGTCCGGTAAGTGATGGCGTTTTTCACACATCGCCCCATTGCAATGGGGACCCCTAATTACAGCTTTGCTTTGGGTTTGGTATTTTAGTTGATTTTTGTTGTTGTCTCTCTTGTCGCTCTAAGATCATTGAGCTTAAGCGAATGTGTAGAGAATAAAATTGGTTTAAAATGCGTTCCTGGTCAATTCAAGGTCAAACGAAGTGAGTAAATTGAAAATTGAACTTAATGTTGTTGTCAGCGGACATCCAGCAAGTTTCCAGCCAAGTTTCATCAAATTCCAGGTACTTACTATTTTTAGTAAGTGTGAAATTCAGAGCAATCTATCAGCTATTTTGAGATTCCGATCATCACACGGCATTCAGAGTATATCAGACTGCTTGCATGCCAAATTTGAGCAAAAACGGACGACTTACTATTTTTAGCAGTCCGGCTTCCAGGGCTAATTTCAGGGTCCAGATGCAGAGATTTTCTTTGCATGTCTGGATATTCCTTCTGGGTTTTTTGAGACCTTCGCGATGGTATAACATACAAGTCGAGATATTACTTCAAGATTCAATAAGGGCTATTTTAGAGTTTGCATGTCGAGGTTTCTTTCGCGCCGGTGATTCTTTAGATGGGTTTTAGAGAGCTTAGCAATGGTGTGACATACCAGCGAGTTATCGCCGATGAAGACTTGCTATTTTTAGCGGTGTCGTGGCCTCAATGGAACAAAATTCACGAGCTGATCACAGTGTTGCAGAAACGAAAGCAAACGGAGATCTTTTGATACGCATGCAATGCAAATTAGGGTTTCCAGCTTCGGAGCCTAAAAATAGGCATCAAAAGTCAAAATCTTAGAAAACCGATGTAAACCATCGCGTCGGCATCCTTCAAGCTATCTGCTTTGGTGAAATTTCAAGTCAAAGCGGAGCACTTACTATTTATAGTAAGTCAATTTAAACTGGCTAAAATAAGCGGTCGGTGCATCGTCGGTCATCGGCTAGCGAGGTCCACGTGGTGAGGCGCCTCATTCAAATTCCTTTCGATCCGGGCTTGGGAGCTCTATAGAAACAAGGGCTTACTATTTATAGTAGCCACCTTCAGCAGGCTATAAATAGCGGGGTGACTAAAGTGGCGGTGTCGACAAGTTAGGGGTTATAGGGATGCTATGTTTAAAATTCCGGGCCATTGAGCTTAGGAAATTATGAAAATCAAGAGGCTTACTATAAATAAGCGGGACATGAAGGCCGAGGTTGGCGGTCGAGAAAAATGGCTAAGTCACAGGACATCAGAAGACGCAAGAAATGCGCCCAAAAGAAGGAGAGCTCAGGAAAAGTTAAAAAAAAAAAAACTTCTAAGTATAAGACTCATCCTCCTCCACTAGTAAAATGCGCCCAAGGCACAGTGAGTCAAAGAAGTCAATGATTCTTATCCTCCTCAAGGGCTAAAATGCGCCCAAATGCATGCACATGAGGACAAAAGTTGGAAGTTGAGGAGTCACTTGAGAAAAACATTCAAACTTTATCCTCCACCACCCTCCATTTGCGCCCATCCCTCTCATGTAGCAAATGCGCCTAACAAGAAGTCAAGGCTGGCCGTTGGAAATGTGTCATCCTTCACACATGCTGAAATGCGCCCACCTCATAAGCAAGTTGCTAAAAAATTTCTAAGTATAAGTTTCATCCATAGGGTGGCAAAATACGCCCAAAAGGAGAGAGAAGTCAAAGCAGAGTCAACCTTTTTTTTTTTATCCTCCTCCCATAAGAAATGCGCCCAAAGCTGCCGTGAGAACAAAATAAGGAGAGGCAAAGATTGGCGTTGCATGGTTTTATCCACCTCCTATGTTAAATGCATACATACAGCAAAGTCAACAAGTCAACAAAACTCATCCTCCTCTATGCCTCAAATGCGCCCATGTTTGGATTGTAAGTAGTAAATGGAGGTGGTAAATGGGATAAAAGATATTCCAAGGCAGGGTGAAAGGTAGATGAATGCTCCAAGGCGTGATTTTAAATCTCCATCTCCTTCAAGTAATATGCGCCATGCAAAGAGGGTGATTGAAGTGTGTTGGGCGTTGAAAATGCTAAGGAGTGTTGAACATATTTCTAAGGCGTGATTTTAAAATTCCCTCTCAAAGTGTGATATGCGCCTAAGGTTATAGGTGTTGGAGATTTTTCCTAAGGCGTTGAAGGCGTGGTATGTGTTAGAAAATATTTGAAGGTGGTGGGAATGAAATGGCAAGTGCTAGGCGCCTCAAGTAGAAAGTGAAATATCGCCTAAGTGTTAAAAATTTCTCTAAAAGCACGTTAAGGGCTTCAATGAATTTTTTTTTTTTTTTTTTTTTCAAGTGTAGGAAATAAAATCCAAGATGGCTAGAGAATAAAATGTGCCAGGCGTGAATAAAATTTTTTTCTCGACGGAGTTGATGATTTTCCCATTGGCAAACTAGTAAAATTTTCCAGGGCAAAATTTTCAAAGATTTTCAAGATGATTTAAAAATTTTCTAGGGCATGGAGTATTCCCTTCCTCTAGAAAATATGCCTAAGTCTGGTGAGATGGTGAATTTTCCCGAGGTCAGAGTGAATTTTGCCGGTGATGAAGTCAAAAGATGTTGGCAGTGCAGGAATAAAATTTTCCAAGTCAGAGCAACAAGAAATTCTCAGAGGGGATCGAAGAATGAGAATAAATTTCACAGGAGAATATTTTCTAAGGTTCAAAATTTAAAAAAATCAAATGAACCCGTTCGTTGGGTACCCATGAATTCAACGCGTTCTGGAGAAAATTTTCTTCTGGGTATCGAAGATTGTTGCTGAGGAGTTGATTTTAAAGCCTTCCATGCTTTGCTACGGCCTTCAGGATGGATATTTGTGATTGGCGCCAGGTTGATGAATTTCCTAAGGGAAATTTGAAAATTTTCTAAGGCAAGTGTGAAGAAAATGTATTTTCAAGGTGAAATCCTCCAGGCGATGAATTTGAAAGAAACCGCCTAGATGAATTTGCTTCAATCCTTCGTGAAGATAGTTTTCTTGGGCCAGAAATGAATAAAATCGAGGTTATCAGAGCTCCAGCAGGTGAAATGAATTTCTTGAAGATGCAGTTGAAGATGACACGCCCTTGAAGAGGATGGATTGAAAAATTGGCTAAGGCATGAAGAATTTGAACACGAAGTTGGCGATGAACGCTTGGAGATCAAGGCATGAAAATCAGGTGAGTAAGTTGAATTTACATTATGAAGTGTTTTGATGCTCTTCTCCTTGCTTGTTTTGCAGGGGGAACGTCGAGATCAAGCGGTGATGACTTAGAGTGATGAAGCAAGTGATTCAAGACAACATCTCAATCTCGAAGGAGGAAAATTTGCAAGAAAATGGCTAGGTGTTAAGACTTAGTATAACTCGAAGTGACGAAGATGAAAACCCTCAAGTGGAAGAAATCAAAGAACAACGCCAAGAAAGAAGATCGAGAACAGTGTGAACGCGTCTACAAATGGAATCTTCTAGAAGGATGATGGTGGACATTATGGTGCATTTATTACCCCACTCTCCTCTGTGGTTTTAGGGCAATATTATTTAGGGCTGAGGTAGCCTGATTAAAGCCCCTCTATTGATTAACCTAGCGTCTTTTGGGACTTGGCTAGCTATATAAAGTCCCCCTCGTTTGTAATTCATTAAATTAGAAATGATGAAACTGATGGGGATCAAAAGGTAGAATTAGGTAGAGGAACTAGCTTAGAAGTAGCTTAGTATTGTAGAGCATTTTGCATAATTTGGAGAAGAGAAGTTTTCCCTTTGAAAACTTTTGAGGAGATTGTTGTGTAACACATTTTATGAATAGATCTTTTCATTGATGATGGAATTAGTCTTGTCATGAAATGCTAGCAAGGTTTCTTCTTCCTTTCGTATCCAAGTAGCTTAAATTCATGCAAGTAGCTTACTTAGGTGTGTGGTGTTTTATTGAGATAGCTTCGCTTTATTCCATACCACTAGCGGCTTGTTGATGATAAGTTCGCCTTGTGTGGTCAACTGGACATTACCTTGAGTTTAACTTCAGTTGTGATTTATATGCTTATATGCGTCGTTGTGATGGTGTATGCATGTTAAGTCATAATTTGAACATCTTTTGATATTTCCCTTGAAGATTGCACCGATTTTGCTGAGGCTGTCCGACGGAGGCTAGGTGAAATCCGGTTGAAGTCTATTGAAGTGAAGCTCCACATATCCTGCATTTAGAATAGAACATAAACTCCTTAGGCCCTACACCCTTTTCAATTCAGTACTTTCTGGTTAGAATAGGAAACCCGCACTTCATAGATAAATCTTTCGAGCATTTGAATCCCTTTCTCCACTGCCAAACAATTCTGTAAGTCCCCTTGAAATACCAACAAATCACATCGAGCCAAACTGAGCCTATTCGCATTAAAGGAACCTTGGAGTTGAACGCATGAACTTTCTTGCAATCTTAGCATGCGGAATACTTTGATCAAGAGAGAATAGGGGAGCCGTTGGCAACTTTATTCTGCGTTGGTGCGGTCATGAAAAACACATCAACAGAATTGGCGCTAGAAGGAGGGCTGAACGCGAAGCACCGAGCAGTTGAACTCCAGATTTTATCAAATTTTATTATTTGTGGAGACAATCTTAAAGACTCTTTTACCCTCCTCCAAGCGCATCAACAGAATTGGCGCTAGAGGGAGGGGGAGCTTCGAATTGTTCCAGAAGTTGGGAGGAACCAGTATGAGCTTTGAAGTTCCAAATCAGAGATATGTTAGATCTCTCTTATGTCAAAAAATCCAAAAAAAGTGAAAAGTTGAAAAATTCAAAAAAATCAAAAAAATGGAAAATCAAAAAAGAGATTTCTCAATGGATGGGCACGTTTCTTGCTCTCAAGACAGTCTTACAGATATTGCTCAGATTCATGAAAGATTGAATGCACAACTGTGGCCCGAGAATTTGTCTAAGTTTGCTTTGCCAGGAAGATGTCGAATTCATGAGACCTCCCAGCACGAAGAAATCAGTTGCTTGACATTCCTCTCAAGGATAGAGCTTGTTCTCCAAGAAAAAATTTTCTTTTGGGATGTTCCCAAGCCAGGAGTATTGGATGTAGAACCTGATGATTATAACCGTCCAGAAGTGGTGAATGAGGCTTTCGCAAGATTCATACTTAGGATCCAAGGTCAGTTGGAACTTGGCAATGATCCCTTGAAAGGTGTTTTGCTCCCTCGTTGGTGTCGAATTCACAATGCGCCTCATCCAGAGTTCACTTGCACAACATGTGAACTAGCCATCAACTTCGCCAGAAGTCGCCTCGGATTACCAGTGCTACCATATGGATTATTCAAAGACAAAAGATGGATTGAATATGCCACACAAACATTTTTAGCACCAAATGAAGAATGTACTTCGACATCACCCAACAACAAGGAGAATGAGTCACAACAGGATGATGTGATCGAGCTTAGGGAGCAAGCGGATGAAGATTGTTCCTACATCACGCTAGAACAAGAGGACATTGGAGCAAAGATCAAAGAAGCGATGGAATATATCCAAGGAAGAGGAATCACCCAAGGCAACTGTCAGCACATGGAAGAGAGTGAATGTACAAGATTGCAAGCTATTGAAGACCATCAAGTGCCAGGAGTGGACTTAGCTCAAAGTATAGATGGTGTGAGAAATTTTCAATGTCCATTCTCTCAAGGAGGGGAACGTGAAGAAGGAAGCGATTCTAATACGCTTCAAGAAAGGATGCTCCTTGATGAAAAAGTTCAATCATGCATGAGTGAGATGGAAGAAATGGTAAGCAGCTTAAGGCAAGATGATGTGTTTGACGATCAATGGGCTACCAAGATGGAGGCAAAATATGAAAGGCACTTCGTGTCAGCACTTGATCCATTATTCACAGTCATGGAAGAGTTGCTTGATGAAATTGAAACAAATGAAATACTGCTTGATAAAGAGATGGAAAGTGAAGAGCAATTCGGGTTGGGGCTTGAGCCATTGTTAGGTATTCAAAAGGAGCCAGCGCATGAAATGATCCAAGTTTCCAAATGCCCTCTTGAATTTATTTGCCGCCCCACTCCTCCCAGTTTAGATGCAAGTGGTATGGTTCACCATCAACTTCGACCTCCTGATGAAGCAATGGACGACAGGCAAGCATGCAATGAAGACCACCAGGTTGTATCTTTCTCTATTGTTGGCTACCAAGAATATCATTTCGATTATGGAGATTTTGGAAAGAAAACTTGTTTATGGATTGATCATGGTCTGGATGAGTTGCCTCAGTTGTTAATCTTTCCTGAAGTTTTGCTTGAGTTTGAGATTTGTATTGTGAAAGAATATTTCTCCGAGTTTAAAGATAAGTTTGCAAAGCTTCGCACTATTACTACTGCTTTGCTGTTACTGAACATCCTGAGAAATCATGTTAGGAGTTGTATATATTTCTGTCTTTTGAGTCTTGTCCGTTCGAAATGTTGTCCTATTAGAGTAGGTTTTCCTTTTTGTTTTTGCTTAGCTTGGTCTGCTTTACTTTCCTTAGTTTAGTTGTTGCTTAGTTTAGTTTGCTTTCAATAAAAGGGAATCCCATTTGTGAAGGGGGTGTTGTGTTGATTTCGCCACACTCCAGTACAATGTTGACCCAATGTTAGTCCATTTCTTGGACAATCCTTCAGGAAGTGCTTTAGAATCCGAGGTTGTTCTTTCAAGTCTTATCATTTGGTTAGGATTTGTACTTGACTCGGAAGGGAATCATCTATTGTGTCATGACACCAAGTCTCGCGATTACTATATTCTACACACATGATTAATTGCTCTAAGTCATTGAGGTTTCTTAGGAGAAGTATTGGCAGGCGAAAATTTTACATCTTGCTTCAGCGCCACTACAATTCTCAAAACCCATTGGAGGCTTCATTGCCTGCCAGCCAATCAAGGAATTGACGGAGAATCAAGGAAAAAGAAAATGTGCTGAAAGAAAATATCTGAGAAAATGAAAAATGAAAGAAAATATTGTGAAATATTGGTTTTGGGAACATACGAGTAACTCCACCGGGGCTATGGACGCCCGGCCGGCAGTGGAGCAATATTCGTGAGAATCGTAGCGATAACCTCGTCGGGGCTATGGATGCCTGACTGGCAGCGAGGCAATGTCCAGGATGCTTTTGAAGTAAGATATTCATATAACTTGCCACGACAGATTCTAGGAGCTTCAACGGTCTTTTGAGCCGGTATGAACGCATATGCACACACTTGTAATCAAAAGATGAGGTGCCTTGATCCAATTTAGGATTCCTCTTCCCTTTTAAGTATGTCCCCAGTCAATTGATGGCTTGGAAGGCATTATCCGAAGGTTCTGAGTATGGAATGGATTTTGTCTTTGAAATGTTAAGGAACATTTATTCGGGTTGGGGCTAATGTTGTGACGTTTTTCACACATCGCCCCATTGCAAATGGGGACCCCCTAATTTTGGCTTTGCTTTTCGTTTG
>VDFB02392728.1:0-26939 GCA_007258455.2 Sequoia sempervirens | reverse complement strand
AGTACTGATGAACTACACTTTGTTGGTCAACAAAAGAAGACCTTATTTCCTTCTTTACCTTTTTCATGTGGAGGGTTCACATTTGAGAGAAAATCATTTAGTGTGGCACATAATCTTTTGAAATTTTTTAATTTTGGTGTTATCTATCATTAGCAGTATGATCCATGTGACACCATTAATCAATGATTGTTCTCAATAAGAATGCTACAAGTAGAATTCAACATCAAAGTAGACCCTTGCTTCAAAACTTGAGAAATAAGGATTCTTGGGATAAGGTCAAAATAGCAATGGAGAAAAGTGTTGCTAAGAATGGTATTTCTTTTGAACAATTGTTAGCAGAAATTATGGCATTGCATTGAAAGACAATTAGGAGGTACAAAATTTTTTATGAAAAAATTCATAAACCATCTAGTAGAGTAAAAATACCAAATTCTCTAGAGAAGGAATTTACATATAAAAATTGGTCACGATCAAAAATTACTGCCATTTGGTCTATGAGGAAGGAGCTAGGTGATCCAAGAGCTCTTACAGAGTATGGAGATAATGAAGAAGATTGTGAGTTTAGCAAATTGTGGAATATAGAGCATCCCAATGAACTTGGACACAAAGAAACTGATGATGAATCTAATGATGATAGGGAAGAAGTAGAACAAAGTCATGTCAAAGTTGGTTTAAGTGAGGCCACAAAAGAAGCATATACTTCAGGATCAATCATAGTAAAAAAAATGGATTATGAAGGTGGTCCTTTGGGGTCCCAAGGACAAAGCCATGTCAAAGCTGGTTTAAGCGAGGCCACAAAAGAAGCATATACTTCAAAAGCAATCATAGCTAAAAAAATGGGTTATGAAGGTAGCAGTTTGGGGTCCCAAGGACAAGGAATTCCTATAGTAATAGATGTACAACATAGAAAACCAGTTGATAAATCTAGCCTTGGAGCTAATAAAGTAGACCACGAGCATACAAGTAAAGCCAAAACAATTCAATTTGTTAGAGCTTCAAATCCTCATCCTCATGGTCAAACACAATCACAACTAGGACATGCCCATGGTGGAGATCTTAGTGCAATTGGCACTACCTCTAGTAGCAATGGTATGGGTAGTAGTACTAATAGTGGTCAACATATGCTACAGCAACAAATTACACACAAGAGGACAATAGTACAATATACCATAGAAACACCAGGTGATCAAGGCATAGAGAAGAGGCAAAGGATTTTGATAGGTCCAAGTCACACTACCAGTGGATCCACCACAAAGGAGTTATTTCCAGGCACTCCCCCATTGCCAATTAGTCTAGTTGTGACATCATTAGCAACTGCAAGTACTCCTATTCCTTTTCCATTCAAGCTTTTCATTGTTCCTGTGTCCCTAGGTTTTGATTACATTGAAGAGTTAAAAAAGAAACCAGACTTGAATAAAAAAGAAAAGAAGCAAT
Organism: Sequoia sempervirens; assembly: GCA_007258455.2. Taxonomy (NCBI): domain Eukaryota; kingdom Viridiplantae; phylum Streptophyta; class Pinopsida; order Cupressales; family Cupressaceae; genus Sequoia; species Sequoia sempervirens. The sequence continues at coordinate 25,505 of VDFB02392728.1, read as the reverse complement.
TGATGGAGAGTGTGTCTGTTGTAACTTCATAGCCTGCAACAACCATGGTATTACCCACATTTGACAGAAATAAAGAAATCATGGAGTACACAATTCTTGTTCCCATAGTTCAAAACAAACCAGCAAATCAGATGGCTCAATCTGAATTCCAAGTGAACAATATTCAATTGGATTTTTATAGACTCAAAATACTAACAAAATTAATGTATCAAATAAGAACAATGAATTGGTGTACACATCATTGCTAAAGCAAGATAGAGAGAAAAAAAGGTTGCAAACTCAAATAGAAAATTTATAGGAAAACCTATCAAATGAGAAAGAAAAGAGGAAAGCAACAAATAACAAGAGCAATGAATTAGGTAAAAGAATATAAAAAATTGGCCTCTACATCAAAAAGCAAAGAGGATAAGCAAAATGATACTGAAGTGAATGAACTAAAGCAAAGGCTAGATGAGAGCAACAAGAAATATGATGAGGAAAAATTCACTTTAGAAAAATTAAGACTAAGCATTGTGAATGGAAATGCACGGTGGGAACAAAAATTGGAGAAGGAGAGAAAAAGAAATGAAAGATTAGAGGCAAAGCTGATGGAAGCAAAAAATTAAATTAAGTCTTGTCAAAATAAGTTATCTTCATTTTGTAGAGAAACAATGAGGCATATGAAACAAAATATTTGGGATGAAATAATGTAGAGGATTGATCATTTGTGTGACATGTTTCAATTGATTGATGCTATCAAACAAGATTATAAGAAGCTAAACAAATATTTAGTAGACAAAAAAAATGTGTTGGCATTAGAGAAATCTACAAATAAAATTCAACAAACATTCTACAAATCTAGTGACAATGTTTTGAAATCAAAAGGCATTACTAATTGGCTTGCTACATCAATGACGTTGTCATCTATCATTGAAAAGTGTTTGAGAATGCGTGAAACAAAGGAATATTTTCATTTGGCTATAGAAAAGATGAAGAAGGTGGATGAAAAGGTAAGGAACTTCATAGAGCTTGGTTTTCCAGAGGCTGTAGTACCCCTCCATTTATGCTTATGCTTTCTGTTATTATGTTTCACACTGTTAGACTATGATACCTTGTTTGGATATTTTGATCACTGGTTTTGAGCGACAGTGGATTTATTCTGTGACATGATGATATATTGTTTGGTGATTACTGATTTTAGACATGCTTTGAGATAGCGTAGATGTTTACTTTCAATTGATTATTGCTATGTACATGTTTATGATGGACTAACAACTATTTATTTTGTCAATTTGATGTGACGTGTATTGGTGTGGAGAACGGAATCGCATCACTCGCTTGCGAGTGCCCTGTGATATCCGTGATTTTCTCCGCACGATGTGTCTGTTTAATGCTTTATTTATATTTATATATGCACGTTATTTGCTTGGTTGCAGGAATTGCAGGTACATGACACCAACTCCACCTGGGTACTTAGGTCTGAGCGTGTCAAGACTCAATGGATACGTTGATTGGGAGATAGTAGTTTGGTTTACCCTAGTCTAATCTATAATCCCGGTCTTAGTACATTGTCAGTTTCAGTCTGAATCTAGGTTGTCTTGTATTTTCTGTTTGGATAAATTGTTTGAAAGGCAAATTTGGTTAAATTTTAATATTAGTTTATTGTGCTTTAATTATTGTTATTTAAATTAATTTATAAATGTTGAAGAAATTAGTGTTTGTTATTTAATTAATTAATTAGCTTATTTGGTTAAATGGTTTGATCTAAAAGGATTGAATTATTTAATTAAAAAAAATTAATTAATTAAATTAAATTGTTTTAAAAATTAAGTGTGAAAATAGTTTATTTAAAAATTAAATATTATTTGGGGAAAAGGAATTTGAATTGTTAATTTAAATAAATAAAATAAATGCATGTGAATTGAAATTTAGTTTTAAAATTTAAATTAAATAAATTATTGCATGCAAATTTGAAAATGGGAAATTTGTCGAGAAGTGGTGGGGAAGATATTTTACAACCACTTCTCGACATGTGTGTGAGTGCAATAATTGCTTACAGTTGTTGAAAATTTGTTACGGAGGATAATTTGGATCTCGGGGAAAATTACAGAGGTTGTCATTTTCATTCACGGGAAATTGGTTTGGGCTCTGTAAAATTCTTGGTATATGCTTTTTGATACTCTGTTGCAAATTTGTGGAAGATCTTTGGCTTTTGGTTGTTTTTGGAATTGGTTCTCGAGAAGGAATTGGTAGCTACAGGCATCAGAGGCTACAAGGGTTTCTTCACTAGTAAGCAAAGGAAATCAGGTAATCCTCTTGTAAAATTTATTTTATTTGTTTGGAAAAGAAAGCTTCTGTAGATAATTTATTGCGTGAATTTTGATGGCTTCAAAAAGCTTCTGTAGGTATTTTATTGTGTGAAATTTAATGGTTCAGAAAACCTCTGTATGATATTATCTATAGAAATTAGATAAATTTCTATGAGGGAAATGTTTGTTGAAAGAGAAAATTAAACCTCTGTGTAATTTTGGAATTGAACGGAAATATTATGTGTATTCTTCTTGGAAATCCCTGTTTCAATTTGTTTATTTTCTCAATTTCCCCGATGTTACTTCTCTGTTAAAACAAAAACCCCATTGAAATTTTAATATATATATATATAATCATATATATAATTTTATATATATATATATATATGTTATATATAAATTGGATTAAGAATGGAGCTTAATGTTTATGAGAAAACTTCTTTAAAATTCGTACGCTGTACAGGCAAATTTTTTTTAAAATCCGGAATGAAATCCATAGACGGAAGTATTATCCGTGGATTTTACTGTGTGAAAATTGTTAAAAAAAATAATAACCAGAATTTGGGGGAGGGCCGAAACCCTCCCCATCTCCCATATTGGTAGCCGCAACCACCAAGGTTGCGTTGGGCGCAGCCCTGGTAGGGTTGCGATCTCCCAATAAGGGAGGCTGTAGCAGAGATTGCGGCGGTTTGTTTTATTTAAAGTCGCTTGTATTTAAAATCGCAACTTTATTTTAATTAAATTACATGCTATATAATATATGGTAATATATATATTATATATAATATATTTATATTACATATATTATATATATATTTGAGTTACAATGATTAAGTAATTTGTTTTATTAAAAATTATAAAATTTATATATGTTTTAATATGATAAAATAACTATTTTAATAAAACATTTAAATGGTTATTTTAAATTCATTTATTTTGTTATTTAGAAAAGTAATATTAGTAAGGTTAAAATTTGATTTATTTAAATGTGATTTTAACATTTAGTAAATTGGAAGTTATTTTTCTAATTATGAAGGCTATAAATTAAAATATTTAAGTATGCCAATCAATTATAATGATTAGTTTGAATGAAATTTATATTTGAATGATTGGATTTAGTAGATCCAAACAGTAGGTGTCTATTTTTCCTGATTTGCGTTAAATTGTGATATTTAGTTTGGGAAAATGGGAAATGCTTTAATTGTACAAGTCTTCCAGACCTACTATTAAATGGGATTGTGTTTGTTAAAGTTATATTCTTGAGATAGCCAAGGTTGTGTACTTGGTATTTGTGTGGTGATTGGACACCTGATTATATTCATTGTTGTTTATTTGAAAAGTGTAGAATTTTGTGTTATTTTTCTGTACACCTTGCATACCTTAGTCAAGAAAACTTAGAAATCTATGTTATGTTTAGGGGAGTGGCTATTTGTAAGGGCCGACACACAAAGTGGTGTCAGGGTAACTTACCAATAGTTAGTAAGTCAATGAAAATTAAATAACACAGTAGTTAGATTAAAACTTTTAACAAGATGCTTATGCCTCGCTTATGATTCTTGAGCTACTTCAGTCATGAGTATAAGATGAGAAGGCCTGGAATGGAAAATCGATGTCTTGTTTCTTTTAAAAGATATTCGATTCCACAATAGTATGCAATAGGGGTCGGGTTTCGTAAGAGGTTACCAGCGTAACCCAAGGATTGGGGGCCGGAACCTAGGAAGAAACACCAGGGTAACCTTTGCAACGTTGTGATGACACTCCACCTAGAATAACAGTTTACCTTGTATTTGTAAAACATTCAATTGTCTAAATCTGGAAGCAATGTAACCATTAGTTTGTTGTGTACTAGTGTCTAGGGTTAGTAGATTAGGTCTAGGTAACCTTATTACTATCTCCTAGCACGGGGGGTGGACCTACAGGTACCACATGGTTGGGTGGAACGTGCACCTTACTCCGTTGGGTCCCCAATTTTGTGGTCATGGCATCGAGAGCTTCATGATGGAGAGCTCGCACTTGGATCTTATGAATACTTCTTCATTGTAATTTTGTAAATCTTGTATTTAATAACATCCCTCAAATGTTGTGAGGTGAATACTTGTAATTGTAATTGTAATTATTATTGAACTACCTCACCATGATGGATGAGTATTGTAATATCCTATCAAATGCAATGTATGGAAAATAATTTTGTACCTTATACTATTTTGAATGGAATCCAATGAAATGCAATGTTTACCTTAAATCTTTGATGTTTATGTTAATATTAATTAATATGTGCAATGCGAAATACTGAAGTCACTTATGTTAAACTCAAAGTAGTGTAACGTCGCATAGCTTAATGAATGTATGCAACTAATTAACTTAATAATTAAACTTTTAAAAAAAAATTATTACACCTTTATTACACAATTGCAACATTCTTAGGTTATTAAGACGGGGCATTACATATTGGTATCAGAGCCAGGTTTACAAACACTGGATGCTCTAGGTAATCGCGAGCCCATTAGGTTGACCTAGTACATAGTGTCGCAACTGTTAGCCTTGGTTGAATAGTATCTAAGACTCGTTATTGTTATGTGTAGGAACATGCCTAGGTGAGGAGGAAGAGGTCATGGTAGAGGTCGAGGTGGAGGTCGAGGGCCAATCCCTCAGGTTACTGCCCCTCTGAGCCCTCACCACAGTGATCAGGCAGAACAGTTGGGTCAGAGAAATGAGGGATAGAATCTCGCACAGTCAGCAATAGAGGGTTCTCAGATACGTCCATTATTAGAGGAGGTCCTAGATCATCTTGGATCTAGACGGGTAGATGAGCAGGAGGTTGTCATAGAGGAGATAGATCTCCTAGGAGAGTAGAGGACACAGCACATCAAGATGTTATCACTGCAGGTCACATGAGAGATTTACTGAGGGCACACCCTCCTACCTTTGATGGTACAGGAGGTGGTTTAGAGGCTGAGACCTGGCTACTAGATTTGGGTAGATGCTTTGCCATGCACCCTTATGGTAGCAATACCCGTGCCAGATGCACTATTATGCACTTGAGAGGATTCACCTCTACTTGGTGGCGCCTAGAGGAGCAGAAGCTCCACTTGGATATTGGTTATGTGTCTTGGGAGATATTTCTCAAGAGGTTTAGAGCTCGGTTCCTTTCGGAACACTAGAGGCAGCGTAGGGCTGACGAGTTCCATGATCTACGTCAGTTGGCTCTTTCTGTAGAGCAATATGAACGTAGGTTTTATGAACTCAAGCAGTATGCTGGTATTGGCGATGATGAGCCTATGCTAGTTCAGCACTTCATTAGGGGTTTAAACGCCCGCATTAATGATGGTGTCCGAATCTTTGAGCCAAAGACTATGGAAGTTGCGGTGGATAAGGCTCGCATTGTAGAGGAGAACCTTATTATGGCATTAGGTGGGCACACAGGAGTGTAGATTGGTAGTGCTCCTGCAGCAGGTTTTAGTCCACGAGGTGGACAGGCATAGACAGGTGGTTCCTCTAGGAACCAACAGACACCCACAAAGGGTGGGCAGCAACAACAACAACGAACACCTCAAAAGAACAACAACCCACAACCACAACAGGGTAATAGTCCTCAAATAGGAAAGGGTCATAACTGGTGGCGCAACAAGCACAATAGGCAGGATCAGCCTGCGTAGAGTGCTCAGTCTACTGTCAGTAGGGGTAGTTTCCAGCAATCCAATGCACCTTCAAGTGGCAGAGGATTCGGTAGAGGCACAGGTACAGGTTGATACTCATGTGGGCAACAGGGACACATAGCTAGGCAGTGTCCGATGAGAGGTTCTATTGGTTTTGGGCCTCGACCTACAGTTTCAGAGCCTACGGTGGGAGATGCAGGACGAGCACATACAGTATATGCTGCAGTTAATGACCGCCAAGCCGATCACCAGAACACAGTGGTCGAGACTTCAGGTAAGTTATATGGTGTTAGTGTTTCCATACTTTTTTATTTTGGAGCCACTGACTCCTTTATTTCACCAACCATAGTTGACCGTTGTGGTCTTGTGGCGGTAAAGCAAGGTGGTAAGTGGAAAGTTGAATTCGCCTCAGGGGTGAAAGTAGCAGTAGAAAACTTAGTACATAATTGTGAACTTAAGATTGGTGCGTTAACTACCTTAGTAGATTTATATGTTACACCCTTAGGATCGTATGATATAGTTTTAGGTATGGATTGGCTAGCATCTTATCATGTTGTGATTGACTGTCGACTTAAGACAGTTAGTTACATTAATGATTTAGGTGCGAAAGTGGAAATCGTAGGTATTCAAAGACCTATCTCCTTGCGTATGATATCTGCTATGCAATTAAAGAGATGTCTTCGTCAGGGATGTCAACTGTTTGCAACAATAGTTACTGATTTGGAACAGGGTGAGAGTCGAGAGGTGTCTCTTGATGATCACCCTATTCTTAGGGAATTCGCGGACATGTTTCCTGATGACATTCCTGGAATGCCACCGAAGAGGGATATAGATTTTAGAGTTGACTTAGTTCCTGGAGCTGAGCCTATATCTAGAGCTCCTTATAGAATGACGACTCAGGAGTTAGAGGAACTTCGAATTCAATTAGAGGAATTATTAGAAAATGGTTTCATTCGTCCAAGTGTTTCCCCTTAGGGAGCACCTGTCATCTTCATAAAGAAGGATGGATCTCTTAAGCTGTGCATTGACTATCATCAATTGAACAAGGTTACGGTTAAGAATCGTTATCCTTTGCCTAAAATCGATGATCTTTTTTATCAAATTAAGGGAGCTAATGTGTTCTCTAAAATCGATTTGAAATCTAGTTATCATCAATTACGAATAGTTGAAGCAGACATTCATAAAACTGCTTTTCGAACTCGTAATGGGCACTACAAATTCACAGTAGTACCGTTTGGGTTGACGAACACACCATCAGTATTTATGAGTTTAATGAATGGTGTTTTTCATACATACCTTGATTGCTTTGTCCTAGTATTTCTCGATGATATTTTAGTTTACTCAAGAAACATAAAGGAACATGAAGAACACTTGAGACAGGTATTGCAATGTTTAAGGGAAAATCAATTGTATGCAAACCTGAAGAAGTGTGACTTCTTTCAAACTGAAATAAAATACCTTGGACATGTGATATCTGGAAAAGGTATTGTTGTGGATCCTTCAAAGATCCAAGCTATTGTAGATTGGCCCGCACCTACTAATGTAGGTGAAGTTCGTAGTTTTATGGGTCTAGCTGGCTATTATAGGCATTTTGTAGAGGGGTTTTCTAGAATCGGTCATCCTATTACTTCTCTTCAAAGGGAAGAAGTTTGTTTGGACATAGCAGTGTCAGTTGGCTTTTCAAACTCTTAAAGAAAAGTTAACTAATGCGCCTATACTCATTGTTCCTGATCCTACTAAGGATTTCGTAGTGTGTACGAATGCATCCTTAGAGGGTTTGGGAGCAGTATTGATGCAAGATGGGCGTGTGATTGCTTATGAATCTCGCAAACTCAAAGATCATGAATTAAACTATCCTACTCATGACCTAGAACTAGCTGCAGTAGTGCATGCATTAGTTCGTTGGAGGCATTTCTTATTAGGTCATCGTTTCAAACTTCATACTGATCACCGTAGTTTGCAATACATTTTTACGCAACCTAACTTTAATGCTAGGCAGAGACGGTGGATGGAGTTCTTGTGTGAGTATTATTTTGAAGTGAGATATGTTCAAGGAAAAGAGAACGTAGTGGATGACGCTCTTAGTCGTCATCGTCATGAGATCTCTGCTACTACTCTTGAAGTAGATTTGAGAGGTCAAATATTAGCTCACTTCCTATTGATAGATTATATCAGGAAGTGAGGTCAGAGATTGAATCGGGTAGACCTTTAGAAGGTCGATTTGTGGGGTATGTCCTAGAATCGGATGGTCTATTACAGTATTTAGGTCGCATTTATATACCACATGTTGAGAATCTTCGTACATTAATTATGACTGAAGCTCATCGAGCTCCGTATTTAGCTCATCCAGGAGTCAAGAAAATGCATGCTGACCTTTGGCAATTGTATTTCTAGCCTGGTATGAAATGTGATATTGTTGATTATGTATCGAGATCTCTTCAATGCCAGTGAGTTAAAGCTGAGCATCAACATCCTGTTGGATTATTGCAGCCACATCTCATTCCCGAATGGAAATGGGATATTATATCCATTGACTTTATTGTAGGGTTACCTACGTCATCACGTCGACATGATGCCATTATGGTAATTGTTGACCGATTGACTAAAGTAGCTCACTTCTCACCTGTACGATCATCTTACAATGTTTCATCCGTAGCTAGGATATTTATGGAGGACATCGTTAGATTACATGGGATTCCTCGTAGGATTATATCAGATAGAGATCCTGTATTTACTTCAGCGTTATGGACTTCATTACAACATGCTCTAGGCACTCAGTTGAACTTTAGTTCAGCGTATCATCCTCAAACTGATGGACAAATGGAAAGAGTTAACCAAATATTAGAGCATATGCTTAGGATGTACATAATGGACCAACAATCACGTTGGGAGGATTATTTGTATTTAGTAGAATTCGCTTACAATAACGGATATCAGAGTTCCATAGGTATGCCACCATTTCAGGCATTATACGGTCATCCTTGTCGAACTCCACTAAGTTGGGATCGACTTGAAGATAGAGTATTACTAGGACCTGAGATGCTTCGTGATATGGAGCAACAGGTTGACCGTATTAGAGAACATTTGATAGCAGCACAAGATAGACAAAAGAAATATGCTGATGCGCATAGGATAGATCAACAGTTTGTTGTAGGTGATAGAGTGTTTCTTCGAGTGCGACCGCGAAAGAGTCCAATCCATTATGGAAAAGGCTCTAATCTTGTGCCTCATTTCATTGGGCCATTCAAGATTTTAAAAAGAATTGGTCCTGTGGCGTATCAACTCGCTTTACCACCCAGTTTGTCTCGTATTCATAATGTTTTTCATGTATCAGTACTTCGACCATATCATCCCGACATATCTCATATACTTGATTGGAATGCGTTATAGGTAGAGGACAGGCAGCTGGCTTTGGAGCTCGTGGCCATTCTACAGCGTCAGATGCTCGGTCTCAGGGATCGAGACGTTGATCAGGTGAGGGTCCAATGGGATCCTAACCATGAGGCTTTTGCTACTTGGGAGGATGCGACACGCATGAGGGAACATTATCCCTATTTGTTTGCAGGCTTTCAGGAGCAAGCCTGATCCTAGGGGGGGAGGATGTAGTACCCCTCCATTTATGCTTATGCTTTCTGTTATTATGTTTCACACTGTTAGACTATGATACCTTGTTTGGATATTTTGATCGCTGGTTTTGAGCGACAGTGGATATATTCTGTGACATGATGATATATTGTTTGGTGATTACTAATTTTAGACATGCTTTGAGATAGCATAGATGTTTACTTTTAGTTGATTATTGTTATGTACATGTTTATGATGGACTAACAACTATTTATTTCGTCAGTTTGTTGTGACGTGTATTGGTGTGGAGAATGGAATCGCATCACTCGCTTGCGAGTGCCCTGTGATATCCATGATTTTCTCCGCACGGTGTGTCTGTTTAATGCTTTATTTATATATATGCACGTTATTTGCTTGGTTGCAGGAATTGCAGGTACATGACACCGACTCCACCTGGGTACTTAGGTCTGAGCGTGTCAAGACTCAACGGATACGTTGATTGGGAGATAGTAGTTTGGTTTACCCTAGTCTAATCTATAATCCCGGTCTTAGTACATTGTCAGTTTCAGTCTAAGTCTAGGTTGTCTTGTATTTTCTGTTTGGATAAATTGTTTGAAAGGAAAATTTGGTTAAATTTTAATGTTAGTTTATTGTGCTTTAATTATTGTTATTTAAATTAATTTATAAATGATGAAGAAATTAGTGTTTGTTATTTAATTAATTAATTAGCTTATTTGGTTAAATGGTTTGATCTAAAAGGATTGAATTATTTAATTTAAAAAAAATTAATTAATTAAATTAAATTGTTTTAAAAATTAAGTGTGAAAATAGATTATTTAAAAATTAAATATTATTTGGGGAAAAGGAATTTGAATTGTTAATTTAAATAAATAAAATAAATGCATGTGAATTGAAATTTAGTTTTAAAATTTAAATTAAATAAATTATTGCATGCAAATTTGAAAATGGGAAATTTGTCGAGAAGTAGTGGGGAAGATATTTTACAACCACTTCTCGACATGTGTGTGAGTGCAATAATTGCTTACGGTTGTTGAAAATTTGTTACGGAGGATAATTTGGATCTCGGGGAAAATTACAGAGGTTGTCATTTTCATTCACGGGAAATTGGTTTGGGCTCTGTAAAATTCTTGGTATATGCTTTTTGATACTTTGTTGCAAATTTGTGGAAGATCTTTGGCTTTTGGTTGTTTTTGGAATTGGTTCTCGGGAAGGAATTGGTAGCTACAGGCATCAGAGGCTACAAGGGTTTCTTCACTAGTAAGCAAAGGAAATCAGGTAATCCTCTTGTAAAATTTATTTTATTTGTTTGGAAAAGAAAGCATCTGTAGATAATTTATTGCATGAATTTTGATGGCTTCAGAAAGCTTCTATAGGTATTTTATTGTGTGAAATTTAATGGTTCAAAAAACCTCTATATGATATTATCTATAGAAATTAGATAAATTTCTATGAGGGAAATGTTTGTTGAAAGAGAAAATTAAACCTCTGTGTAATTTTGGAATTGAACGGAAATATTATGTGTATTCTTCTTGGAAATCCTTGTTTAAATTTGTTTATTTTCTCAATTTCCCCGATGTTACTTCTCTGTTAAAACAAAAACCCCATCGAAATTTTAATATATATATATATATAATCATATATATAATTTTATATATATATATATATATATATTTTATATATAAATTGGATTGAGAATGGAGCTTAATGTTTATGAGAAATCTTCTTTAAAATTTGTACGCCGTACAGGCGAATTTTTTTTAAAATCCGGAATGAAATCCATAGGCGGAAGTATTATCCACGGATTTTACTATGTGAAAATTGTTAAAAAAAAATAATAACCAGAATTTGGGGGAGGGCTGAAACCCTCCCCATCTCCCATATTGGTAGCCGCAGCCACCAAGGTTGCGCTGGGCGTAGCCCTGGTAGGGCTACGACCTCCCAATAAGGGAGGCCGTAGCAGAGACTGCGGCAGTTTGTTTTATTTAAAGTCACTTGTATTTTAAATCGCAACTTTATTTTAATTAAATTACATGCTATATAATATATGGTAATATATATATTATATATAATATATTTATATATATTTATATTACATATATTATATATATATGTGAGTTACAATGATTAAGTAATTTGTTTTATTAAAAATTATAAAATTTATATATGTTTTAATATGATAAAATAACTATTTAAATAAAACATTTAAATGGTTATTTTAAATTCATTTATTTTGTTATTTAGAAAAGTAATACTAGTAAGGTTAAAATTTGATTTATTTAAATGTGATTTTAACATTTAGTAAATTAGAAGTTATTTTTCTAATTATGAAGGCTATAAATTAAAATATTTAAGTATGCCAATCAATTATAATGATTAGTTTGAATGAAATTTATATTTGAATGATTGGATTTAGTAGATCCGAACGGTAGGTGTCTATTTTTCCTGATTTGCGTTAAATTGTGATATTTAGTTTGGGCAAATGGGAAATGCTTTAATTGTACAAATCTTCCAGACCTACTGTTAAATGTGATTGTGTTTGTTAAAATTATATTCTTGAGATAGCCAAGGTTGTGTACTTGGTATTTGTGTGGTGATTGGACACTTGATTATATTCATTGTTGTTTATTTGAAAAGTGTAGAATTTCGTGTTATTTTTCTATACACCTTGCATACCTTAGTCAAGAAAACTTAGAAATCTATGTTATGTTTAGGGGAGTGGCTATTTGTAAGGGCCGACACACAAAGTGGTGTCAGGGTAACTTACCAATAGTTAGTAAGTCAATGAAAATTAAATAACACAGTAGTTAGATTAAAACTTTTAACAAGATGCTTATGCCTCGCTTATGACTCTTGAGCTACTTCAGTCATGAGTATAAGATGAGAAGGCCTGGAATGGCAAATCGATGTCTTGTTTCTTTTAAAAGACATTCGATTCCACAATAGTATGCAATAGGGGTCGGGTTTCGTAAGAGGTTACCAGCGTAACCCAAGGATTGGGGGTCAGAACCTAGGAAGAAACACCAGGGTAACCTTTGCAACGTTGTGATGACACTCCACCTCGAATAACAATTTACCTTGTATTTGTAAAACATTCAATTGTCTAAATCTGGAAGCAATGTAACCATTAGTTTGTTGTGTACTAGTGTCTAGGGTTAGTAGATTAGGTCTAGGTAACCTTATTACTATCTCCTAGCATGGGGGGTGGACCTACAGGTACCACATGGTTGGGTGGAACGTGCACCTTACTCCGTTGGGTCCCCAATTTTGTGGTCATGGCATCGAGAGCTTCATGATGGAGAGCTCGCACTTGGATCTTATGAATACTTCTTCATTGTAATTTTGTAAATCTTGTATTTAATAACATCCCTCAAATGTTGTGAGGTGAATACTTGTAATTGTAATTGTAATTATTATTGAACTACCTCACCATGATGGATGAGTATTGTAATATCCTATCAAATGCAATGTATGGAAAACAATTTTGTACCTTATACTATTTTGAATGGAATCCAATGAAATGCAATGTTTACCTTAAATCTTTTATGTTTATGTTAATATTAATTAATATGTGCAATGCGAAATACTTAAGTCACTTATGGAAAACTCAAAATAGTGTAACGTCGCATAGCTTAATGATTGTATGCAACTAATTAACTTAATAATTAAACTTTAAAAAAAAATTATTACACCTTTATTACACAATTGCAACATTCTTAGGTTATTAAGATGGGGCATTACAGAGGCTTTTAACACAAATGAGAAATTCATTGGAAAGAATGGTTTCAGAAAGAAGATGGAGGGTGAAAGGAAGATTGTTTTGGACCAGTTTCCTCAAAACCTAGATGTGGTGAACTATTTGGATTCCATCAAACCATTGCTAACCTTGAATGTAAAATTGACTAAAGAATCCAAGAAAGGTTCCAATTTCAATCATGAATTGTTAACAAATCTTCAAGTCAAATAGCATCAGTTAGAACAAATGAAAATTCAACCACCCAAATAGTGGAAGTTGCTAGAAAAGGTGATGCAGTGATTTGGTTTTTGATAATATGAGTTTCCAAGTTCCAACTTAGCTATGTGCAAAGTTGTCTTTGAGCAATATTTTGCATTTCCAATGCCTCTATGTATTCCTTAATGTGATAATCAATAAAAAATCTCAAATTTAGACTTTAGTAATGTTGGAAGAACAGAGAGGAATGACTATCTCTACAGTTTTGTGTTGTCATTGATGTCACCATGTTGTGAATGTAATTATAAGTCAGTGCCTGATCCAGTATTTTGGTCTAGTATCTGAACCGGTATTTGAGTTGCACTCTCTGGTATTCTAGTCTGCATTCCTCTACAATTAATAGTTACTACTTGCGGACTTGGGAAATTTTTTATGGTTGTTGAAGGCATGCATATTCAAAATATTATGTGCTCTGGTGCTCGTACGACATAGTGGCATTATTTTGTTGGTTGCTTTTTGCATTGAAGTCTATTCATGGCCAACTTCTTAAGTTAATTGTGATATGGTGAATTAATTTTGCTATGTTGATATATGTGCAACCTATCTTAGGTCTATGTCGACATGATGTAGCATGATGTTTGAATTTATTTTTGGAAATATTTTGTGAATACTTGGAGCCGACACTTAGTATTTTTAAATATGAATTGTATCTAATTAGGTCAACCTAATTGATGCTTGTGGATGAATCAAGTATATATATTGGACAAGGTTGAAGATTATAAGTGTAATCAATGAGGCAGTTGTGAATGTGAAGTTGAAAGTGAGTGAAAATAATGAAGTGTGTTAAGTCCATCTATTGAGAATCACCAAAACTACATCAACACTTGTTAGGTGCATTATTATCAGTTCATTTTGGCTATGAAGCCCAATTTTGCTTTGTGAATCTTTTTGTAGGCAATGAGCCTTCCTTGTAAGCAGTGAGATTTTGTACTTGGACAGTGAGTCCTTTCAAGGTAGTGAGCCCTTGGCAGTGAGCCTTTGTATTCATTTTTATAATCTTTATATTGTGAGTTAACCCTCACCGTGGTTTTTCCCTCCTTGGGTTTTCCACATAAAAATCTAGTGTTTATTGTGTTAATTTACCTTATGTTATTTATGGTTTATGCTTATACTTAATAACAAAATAGTGTGGTTGTGGAATTGATGAGTGTTGAAGTTTTTAAGTTGAATTTTGTGACAACTAATTCACCCCCCCTCTCAGTTGTCCTACATCTAAGTTTAACAATTGGTATTAGAGCTTTGGTTCCTTGGTGAAGAGCTTAACCACTTGAGGAGGATCCTGAAGGTTGATTAGATGGATGATAAAGGAGAGATTTGAACTTCTCTTGAGGATCTTGACAAAGTGGAAAGAGAAAATAGAGATCTGAAAGAGAATCCAGATGAAGCAAATGAATGTGTCCAGAAGCTAAAAGAACAACTAAAGAAAATCAAGGAAAGACACAGAGAAGTGAGTGAGTAGTTGAAACAAGAGATAATTGGATTGAAAGTGACAGTAGAAGAGAAGAAGAGAATTGAAGAATTTCTTAATACAATGGTACAAAATAAATCTGATGAATACTCTAAACTTGAATAGGAGGTAGTAAACTTGAGGATTGAACTAGAAAAGGAAAAACTCTATGAGAATAATTTCAAATCAAGCTCTGATAAGCTTGGAGAATTTCTTGCTAGAAAGAAATCAAGTAAAGAAAAAGTTGGCTTGGTAAATGATGGAGGTGAAAGTTCTAAGGAAAATCAAATGACTCAGGACAAAGGGAAGCAGAAAAGAAATTCAAGGAATTTTACAAGGAGACCACTTGTGAGACAACCTAATGCACAAAGGTATCCCTCTTTCAATGGTGTTTATTTTTTTTTGTAATAAATATGGTCATAAGGCAACAAAATGTAGGAGCAGGAAGAATCAATTTTCTGGTCCCTTCACTAGACAATGTTTTGAATGTAAGAAGGTTGGACATGAAGCTACTGAATGTAGATCTTAGGTGAGAATGACCAGTCGGGTAATGAGGAACAAGTTTAATGAAGGCAGAATGAATCAATCCTTTAATGGATACTGCTATATACCTACAAAAAAATTGGACATAGAGAAAATCAATGTAGGTTAAGAGGTAATGGAGGTCAGAGTAATCAAAAAGTGTTGTTTGTTATAATTGCAATAAACTTGGACATATTTCAAAGGTTTGTAGAAGTAAGAAAGGAAAGAAGTTTGCTCCACTAGAGAAGAATGATCTAGTAAAAAAGGTTGAAAAAGAAGAAAGGAAGCAAGAGATAAATAAGATATGGAAGAAGAGAGAAGAAGAAAAACCTGAAGCTACTGATGTGTTTGTGCCCTCATCTGGTACAGATGAATCCTCTGGGAATTAGACCTAGTATGGTGGTCTTAGGGGAGCATTATCAGAAAAATTATAAAAACCCCATGGATAAATAATGTTTCAGAGGCTGACACAAGAGTGAAATGTGAAGAATGAAGAATCATAGGCTTTGGAAAAAGAACCGGAAGAAAACATGTTGTCATGATGTTGTGTGAATCAAATTAGATTTTTCTGTGTTGAGAAGAATTCTTTTAGCAATTTTTTGATGCATGTCGCATTTAATGCATTTTAGGGTAAATTCGATGGTGTATAAATTGAAATTTGTGAGTCTTCTTGATTAATTGAGCATTTGAAGAACTTAAAAGGTTCCCTAAAGTGTTCTTGAAGCAAGCTTGAAGCAATTCTAAAGGAAATTCAAAGAAATTGTCATGGATTATCTGGAATCTTTTCTTAGTTTACAAAAAGGGAAGAAGAAAAATGAAGAGGTTTTGATTAACGAATTAAAGAAAGCACAAAAATGGATAGAGAATTGAGTAGTGTCATTCCACTGAAGCTAAAAGGAGTTGAATTGGAAGAATTTGATCATAGAAAGATAAAAGAAATGGAACTAGGGATGAATGAAGACAAATTATAGAGCATAAAAACCCTAGGTATGGATTTGTGGAGAGAATTTTTGTGGTTTGTTGATAAAGAGTTTATTCTGTTCTTCTTGAATCATTTCAAGAACAGAAATATTTATTGGAAAAACCCTACTTAATCTTGAAGGAAGCGATCAAAGTGATTACTGGCTTATGTAGTATTGGGGATCTTCTTGGAAAGAAAATTGTGAAGTACAAAGATGTGGAGGAACTAACTGGAATTAGTAAATACCCTCGAGCCCTATTGATAAACACTCTCGGGGATTTGGTTGTAAGGTATGTTGTGTACGGTGTTTCTTACAAAATATATTTTAGAAATTGTGAAGGTTCAACATCAATTATTGTTGTTTATATTGCACATATGATGGTTAAGGAGAACAGGAAATTTGATTTGTGTGGTCTATTACTTGAGAATCTTTCTAAAAATATTTGAATGCCAATGGTTAAGGGTTATCCCTTTTGATTTAGATCTTTTCTTGTGTGCTTGGTTTTTTACTTTTTGAGTTCCCTACCAAGAAAAGACAATGTTGTGTGGGAATCATGTATTCCTATTGGTAAACAAGTCTACAGATACCTAGAAGCGTTGGAAAATAATGTAAGTATGTACAAATATTATTTCACATCCTTGAAAACAAATATTTTCTCTGGTATGTCAGCACCAAGTCAGTTTGAAGTAGGTTCATCCTCCGGTAAAAGATAATTGGAAGTTGTTATTGGTGATTCCCCTCCAGAATCAGAAAAAAGAAAAGTTATGACTGAAGACATCATTGTCTTTTTGAAAGAAAAGGAAAAAGAATCTCTTCTTGGATTTGAATCCATTAATCCAAATGACATCCAGACTATGTCGGTTAAAGGAAAAATGAAGATTGGTGAGATATGGAATGCAACCTGTCCTGTTGACAGACTGAAAATTGATGATGCTCTAGTAGAATATATACTTCGAAAAGGTATTGATGTATCAATTGTCTCTGACTCCCTACCAGAAAATTTAGTTGAAATTGTTGAAGAAATAATGTTACTTGAAGTTCTAGAAGGACATAATTTTGAAGCCTTGGTTGAAAAGAGATGTACTAAAGCTAAGTGGAGATTATTTGAACTTATCGTGGAAATAAAGAAATGCATTAAAGAAATATCAGATATTTACAAATATTGTCTCTGGTGCCTTGTTGTGGTAGATAATTTCATAAGTAGAATTGAAGCAATGTAATCTGAAGTGAATAGCATTGGAAAGAACTTTGATATCTTTGAAGACAAAGAAGGGAAACAAAGGTTGAGAGTTAGAGAATTGCAAGTTGAACTGATTGTTGTACAAAGACAAAGAGATGATGTGGTGAAGACCTTCTGGCTCCTTAAGGAGATTGTTGAGGTCTGGTTAGACCATCTTCCCAGAATACTTACTGATGCAAAAAATGTTGAAAGACAGTGTTCATGTTGGCCATCTTCTTTTACTCTATTGGGCTTATTGGAAAGCATATGCACAAGAATGGATTCAGCTACATTTAACCGGAAGAAGTTGTGTCCAGTTCTCAAAGAAAGGTACAAGAAGGTGTTTTAGGTGAAGAGTTTCATTTTTACTTGAATCCTTTGAGTTCAATTTATGTTGTTTTGTTTTGGCGAAGAATAAAAGGAAGAGGAAAAGGAATCTGAACATAATGAAGTTATTTGAATTGTTGTTTGAAAAATTTTGGATGGCTGGAAGTTTTTGAAGAATTGGAATCTTTTTGTAAATTTTGATGTCACCATGCTTACATCCTTTTTGGCTTCCCTCTGCCATTGATTTCAAAGGGGGAGAGATTGGAGTGATTGGGGGAGAGTTTGGAGAGTTTGGAGAGATTGGAGAAGTTTTTGAATATTTCTTTTCGGCACATGTTGCCATCAATGACAAAGGGGGAGATTGTTGGAAGAATGGAGAAGAATGACTATCTCTACATTTTTGTGTTGTCATTGATGTCACCATGTTGTAGAAGTCTAATTCAGTCTATGATCAGGTATTTTGGTCCAATATCTGAACCATTATTCGAGTTGCACTCTCTGGTATTCTAGTCTACATCCTCCACAGTTGGCAGTTACTGCTTGTGGATTTGGGAAATTGTTTATGGTTGTTGAAGGTATACATATTTAGACTATTATGTGCTCTGGTGCTCGTACAACATAGTGGAATGATTATGTTGGTTTCTTTTTGCATTGAAGTCTATTCCTAGTTGACTTCTTAGGTTAATTATGATATGGTGAACTAATTTTTCTATGCGGATATATGTGCGACCTATCTTAGGTCTATGTCAACATGATGTAGCATGTTGGATGTTTGAATTTCTTTTTGGAAATATTTTGTGAATACTTGGAGCCAACACTTAGTATTTTTAAATATGAATTGCATCTAATTAGGCTGACCTAATTTATGCTTGTGGATGAATCAAGTATATATATTGGACAGGTTTGAAGATTAAAAGTGTAATCAATGAGGCAATCATGAATTTGAAGTTGAAAGTGAGCGAAAATAATGAAGTGTGTTAAGTATTTCTATTGAGCATCACCAAAACTACATCAGCACTTGTTAGGTGCATTATTCTCAGTTCATTTTGGCTGTGAAGCCCAATTTTTCTTTGTGAATCTTTTTATAGGCAGTGAGCCTTCCTTGTAAGCAGTGAGCTTTTTTACTTGGACAGTGAGTCTTTTCAAGGCAGTGAACCCTTGGCAGTAAGCCTCTGTATTCAATTGTATAATCTTTATATTGTGAGTTAACCCTCACCGTGGTTTTTCCCTCCTTAGGTTTTCCACGTAAAAATCTAGTGTTTATTGTGTTAATTTACTTTATGTTATTTATGGTTAATGCTTATACTTAATAACAGAATAGTGTGGTTGTGGAATTGATGAGTGTTAAAGTTTTTAAGTTGAATTTTGTGACAACTGATTCACCCCCCCTCTCAATTGTCCTGCATCTTTTAAAGTAATGTGTTGATGTTCAATTATCTATATTATTCATTTTATCATTTGAAGAAAAAGTCTGGTAGTGGTTTCAACTACTAGATACACATTAAATGATTGTTGATGTTCATTGTTGTATATGCTACTAATACTATTGTTAATATGTTATTAAGCATTGAGTTGAGTGATGAATCACTAAGTAAATGTTCAAGTTTTAATTTTAACACAATTAAAATATGAACTATAAGGTGATTTTAATTCCAAGCATCCACAATCTTAGTGAAATTGCATTACAATTCACACATCAATACTCAAACTCCATGACTACTTATCAGATCCACTAAAAATTTATATGAATTCATTCTTTAATCAAGGTACATTTAACTGGTTCATTAAACCAAAGCTAGAATTAAAACATACATCAATTCATGATGACAAAGAAGATTAATGAAAGATCATTGATCAAATTTCATTAATATTTCATGTAAAATGTTACAGTTGGAGAGACGGTAGACTCAAAATAAGGGAGAAAAACAAACTTCAAGATGATATGTACAGTGTACACATGTCACATTTTCATTTAACAGATTATACCAGTCATTTCCTTAAGAAATGGTTACAACAAACCAAAAGATATTCTCATGAGCAATCCTCCACTCCCTGGTTACAGCATGACTTGAACTAGCTAATCCTTGATACCTTAATATTTTCACTTGTTGTTTCCATAATGCTAACTCTATTTCAAGTTCAACAACCTTTTGCAGACTCTTATTATATTCATCAATAAGATCATTATACTTACTTCTTGTTATCCATAACTTTTAAACTAGTGTCAACAATTTTAAACTTCCCCTCCTTTGGTCTTTCGTGTCTTTTACCTCATTCATTTTCTATGCCTTGTTTATTTCTCTTGGCGAATGCTCAAATTCATGGTTTTTGTGCTTTTCCTAACCTTAGTTGCTACTCCTCTGAGTTTTATAACCTTGTCGTGGAGTTCTAAATTTTCATAACTTCTTAATTCCTTGACTTGATTCACTTTGTTGAGTTGTAAGTCTTTGTTGGTCATCTTTGTAGTCAGTGAGTCGGAGGTTTCCAAAGCTTTGAAACTTTCAAATTTGGTTCTAAGTTTCCAAGTTTCCATGACCATGCGACATTATGGACTTATCTTGGCTTTCAAAGGCGTCATCATCTCATTGAATCCTATGTATGGACAAACCTTGAGTTGTCTTTTCAAGAATTTCAAAAATCATGTAGGTTTAAAGGCTATATTTTCAAGGAATGAAATTGAATGCCACATTTAATACACATCCTATTAGTATCAAAATAATGGCATAAGTGGGTGGTGAAGTTTTGCTAAGTCATTTAGCATGCATTCTCATTCTTTGCCAATGCCAGTACCTCTCAAGTGCAAACATTATATCTCTGCTAATTTTTGCTCATGTAGAGTGGAATTCAAAATAACTAGTCTGGCATGAGGGACACTAAAATTGGGCACCTCAATTTGGAGGAGTTTTTGGTGCACCTGGAGAAAGGGAAGAGAATAGCACTCGAATATAAAGTTCTACAAAGCGGTTTGGAACACACATGAGGTTTTCCTAAGGTTGTACAAAGCGTTGACTTGATGATTGTGTGCACAAGGGGCTACATTCCAAAGACTCAGGAAATTAGACTTGTGGACGGGTCAGTAATTGCAAGAATTACTCCTGAAGTCATTTCCCACGCATAAAGCATTCCAAAGAGGGAAACTATAGAGGAAATTTTTGTAGCTATTGGTGATGATTTTTTTAGAATGAATGAGGAATGGTGCAAAAATTCCATTACAAAGAATTGGTTAAGTCTGAGAAAAAGGGTAAGTCTCAATTTCCCTCAAAGCTTAAAAGAGTTTCGCAAAGAAAAGAGCAAGGGACTGTACAAGGCTCTGGCATAAATATATTAGCTGGAAAGCAGTCAATTAGGCCATCTAGCACTGGCTCACAGTCAGGAGGAGATGGCGAGAAGCCAGAAGACACTAGGGCCAAGCTAAAATCAATTTGTGAATAGGATAGTCTACCCTCGGTACCTAAGAAAAAGGCTAGTCAAGAAAATCCAGTGCCTATAGACTTTGAGGGAATTTTTCAACAAATAATTGATGATAATTCTTTTCCCATATTCTTTGAAGTTCCCCCTTCTCCAGTTTGAGATACTTTTGTTTATGTTCAATCAACTAAAAAGAAAGAAAATGTAAGTGTTGAAAGTAGAGAGACTAGATTAGTGACATCTTCCCCAACATGGTTAAAGAAAGCAGTTGAGAAGAAAAGAAAGAATAGTCTTGCAATGACAATTGAAGTAGATACAGTTGCCATGCCCAAAAAGGCTAAGAGAATGTCACAAATTGTCACTAATTCCACTACTGGGCATCAATTCTTGGAGATTATTGATTTAGAAAAGGACCTAAATGAAAATGAGATAACAAAAGCCGACTACAAGGTTACTCATGTTGATATGGGACCATCTACTTGAGAAGGTGTTGTATGTCATGTTGATTACTATGTTAATGCATTGATCAAAAGAGCAAAAGAACATAAAAAGGAGAACCTTCAGTTGAAATCGCATATTCTTTCTTTAAGAAATTTTGTTTCATCAATTGTGACTCTGACCACTGAGGAAGCCTCAAGCTCAAATGTTCAAGGTATTAATTCTGACACTATGCAACAGATCAGGAAAAATTTAGGTTATGCTAAAGCTACTAGCAAATGGGTAGAAGGGCTTTACCAGGATGGCATTTTCTACATTAGTAAATTTAGGCAATTCTATGCTAATGTGTTTGATAAAAGAAAGGAACTGATAGTTTAGCTCTAGTAGACGAGGAGAGAACATGGTAGCACATTTTTGCTTTCAATGTAAATTACAAAATTTGTCTTTATGGAGCACACTTTGTTAATAAGAGGAAATTTGGTGGATGACCCTAGAGAAATTGATCCTAGTTGGTATGATTCATTCACTAGTAGAAATAAAAATAAATGACTAATTTGGTCGTTTATAAGTGACTAATTTGGTCATTGGGTAAAATCACAACTAAATGACTAATATCAAACAAATAAAAATGACTAAATAAATGACTATTACTCCTCTATTCTTTTGAATTTGAATTTGATCATAATCCATAGAGCTAATTAAGCCCTCCTCATGGGACCCCTACCTAAGCAGGCCATTTTCCTGCCTAGGTTGCTTGGTGCACCAAAAATACCTATTGCATGGAAGGCATTTCATCTCAATGCAATCTTAAGGCCTTCACATATTTTATAAAAAAAATTATAAACATTTACATTCTTTAAATTTTATTACTCATTATGTTAATGAATCGTTAATGTTTTTAACTATGATTTGAATCCAATTTGATTTTCCTGTTGTGTTAGCATCTCAAATGTATCAAAGATAAATTGTGGTCAATTTCACTAATAAAATATGATTTAAACAATCCAATTGCAATAAAAATGAAGAAATTGATTCACTTCTATCTTCGCTTGCTGATATACTCGACCATCTTAATAATGTGAAATAGAAATAACAATTATGATCACTTTTGGTATGCGAAAATTCTCTTTTAGGCTTTATATTGTTATTTTTTTTTTTAAATAGAATTATTTTATAATCTATGAAATCAATTGTGTGTGGATCATTTTTATAGATGTTATTTTTCATACAAGTTTGAACTCTAGTAATTTTAGAAGCACGTCATGCTTATCTTAATTTTCACAACCTATATTAAAATGACAATGTAGATAGATGATTTTTTTCCCCTAAAAATGAAGATTAATTTTTGCATGCCTTCCACACAATAGTTTTTTTTGGTGCATTTTAGCAATAGATATTTTTGGTAGACAAAAAAAAAGGTATTTTTGGTGCCTTGGTCAATTGGGTCGTGTATGCATTTGGAGGGAATCCCAAGCAATTGATTTTTGGCATAAAACATTGTGATTTCACGTTGGAGGGAAGTTTTGAAGTTTAATCAACAATTTGGTATTTCAGCTCCCACGTGTTTGAAGGTTTTCCAATTGCAAATCTGATGAAGGAAACAACCATTGAATGAAAAGAGTGGTGGTTTCCATTTTTGTAATGCCAAAGCTTGTTGAGCAACATTTTCTGAGTTGCAACACCGGTATCATTCAAGAAAGGGCAGAACATTAAACAAGGTTACAATCTAAAGGTAAGTGGAAATCTTGAATCCTGAAACCTCATGTTGATCTTCATCCTTTATGACAGTGATCATGATGTTGCATATATTGTTCTTGCTTTCCATTGCTTCATTGCTATTACAATATTTTTCTTTTACTAATATAATGATAATTCTCTTTGACATTGAATGAATCTCATTGACTTTGACCCCTTTTCACTCTATTCCATGGTCTTTTACATCTTCTTTGTGCATGATATCAGTTCACATGGCATTCATAAAAAAATTTATTATCTCCTTCATTTTTCTATGATCCTCTAACACTCATATGCTTTGATATAACAGAGATCATTTGCAACTATTTTCCCTCTATATATTGTCTTTCATTCCTATCCCTTGCATGCCTTGGACTATTGTTATCATGCATTGAAAATTGGAAATATTTATTCACTGTATTGATAACTTATTGGCACTATCATTGTTTGTATTCACTACTATCTTATGATGATTGTTCTTTATAGTCAATCCTTGAAATCATTGTTCTGATAAAAACATATTTTTTCTCTTTTGTTTTTACATTATAATCTCATTGCTTTGAACCTTGTGCTTTGTGATTATCACATCTTTGTTACAATCTCTTCAAGGACTGACTTTCTTTCTCTAT
The DNA here is from genome assembly GCA_007258455.2 of Sequoia sempervirens. Classification (NCBI taxonomy): domain Eukaryota; kingdom Viridiplantae; phylum Streptophyta; class Pinopsida; order Cupressales; family Cupressaceae; genus Sequoia; species Sequoia sempervirens. Next base: position 1,281 of record VDFB02392728.1, on the reverse strand, counting down.
TGAATACAAGAGACCCCTTTGATCTTACAACCCCAAGCCTCTTGAAGAAAACTTAGAATCAATTGGCAATAGTGAACAAAAAACCATCATAGCTAATTTCATTTATTTTGCAAGAGAATTCAATGAAAATATAATGGAAAACACACATCACTCTGTGGGGTAGGGTTTATTTGATTTGAAAACCTACCTTCAATGTCCAAGTCAAAAATTCAACCTACCCAGTTTGTGTCGAGTCCTCCAAGTCTTAAGTCAAAAATCAGCCTGCCAAGACTGTTTTACATCCAAGTCTTGTATCTATGATAGAAGTATGATAAATGTTTGAAAATATTATACACAACTGTATGATACAATGCATAAATTTGTACGCTTTCTCATTATACCAATAGCTTCAAACTACAACTCAAAGAAATTAGAAATGAGTTATAAAAAAACTTATTGTCAAGTACAATTTGCTCCAAATCAAAATTGCATTATCCAATTTACATAACTTTTTGTTTAACTAATTTTTGTGGGAAAAAACACTTAGTGTACAAAGTAAAGCAAGAGTTTCTTTCTAGGATTTCAAAGGCCTGTTGTTCACAAGGCCAATAAGATCATTATTGACCATAGCAGAAACCACCTACACTAATAGTGTTAAGTCAGAAAATATTCCACAAAAAGAAATATATTTTAGATAAACAGAGCCAGATAGCCTTCTAAAATCTAGATAGCTAAATACAAGAAGGATGGTAAAACATAAAACATTAAAAGACTTTAAGACGTTGTAAATTCCATGTAATTAGTATAGAAGCATAACATTAAGATAGGAACAATTCATTTTTCTTAAATATTCATCACAAGTTTTCTCCCGTAAAGAACTCCCCCCGACATGAGCAATGAGAAGTAAAATTGCCATGTTTTTTGCTGACAGGCATTGCATGACTGCTCCCTTATAATCACCAACAACTAAAGAACTTTGAATGGCTTCATCACATTCTTAGTATTTAGTTGAATCTTTAGTAGCTTTATGTTGCTCCTCTTCTCCATTGCCTAGGGTATCCTTCCCAACAACAAAATCATTTTTAGTGAGAGGAAGTGAAGAATCTTCTTTCACACTATGCAAATTATCAAAAAACTCCTCACCATTGTCTCTGGGGGATGTAACATCTTTTCCACCTTTTGATTGAACTGATGGATCTAATTGTGTTGTATCATCAAGAGTCACATTGTTGATTATTCCACTGCTAATATCATCAATGTTGGCAAATTGAGCTTCCTGTAAGTCTTGATTCTTTGTTGACT